>ML298964.1:591-15690 GCA_005239495.1 Nicotiana undulata
CGATATTTATCTTGTTTCGTTGTCAATTATATTGGATTGTTTCTCTGGATTACTCCTATCTGTCGATGTGACTGTTTTACATTACACTTGTCCCCTTTACTGTTCCCGTATCCCCTACTTGCCTGTTTATCTCTTGCCTGGTGTTATTTTCTGTTACCTGTTGTAGAATAGGACAGGTTATCGTTAATGTCAAGTCTAGCCTCGTCACTACTTCGGCCGAGGTTAGGCTTGGCACTTACTCAGTACATGGGGTCGGTTGTACTGATACTACACTGCACTTCCTTGTGTTGTGCAGACCCTGCTACCGGACCCCGTGGAGCGTTCTGAGGGAGTTACCTTCAGTCCACGTCAGAGCTTCGAGGTATACACTGGCGTTCGTGGATCCCGAGGCTTCTCTCCTTTACCGTTTCATTGTCTTTCTTCTTATTTCCAAGACAGTGTTGTATTTTCATTTCCAGACTTGTATTTAGTATTCCAGTAGTTAGTCCGTGGGATTGTGACACCCCGGTTTTGGGATTGTTCGTTGTAGATGTCTTATTATTTCATTTTGAATTTTTCTAAGATAATATTATTATTTCTCCGCTGTGAAACAATCGAAGTGATTTGGAAGGCTCAGTAAAGTTTTGAGAGTTACTAGTGTGAGAAGTTTCCAGTTATTTCATGTTGTCATGCCTTTATTCTCCGCATTCTTAAAGTTTCGTTATTTTGATCAAGCAATGCTTACAGAATTTTGTTGGGAATTGGTTGAAAGTGACGAACTATCGTTTCGTTCAGTATTAAATAATTATAAATTACTATTGCAAGTTATACGTTGGCTGGCCTAGCGGGTTCAACGTTAGGCGCAGTCACGGCCCAAAGGGTGGGAATTTGGGTCGTGACACTCCGATGGGTCCGAAACTCACCCGAGCCCCTCGGGACCCCGTCCAAAGGCACTGGCAAGTCTGTATTCATGATACGGACTCGCTCAAATTTCAGAACGTGAAAAACAACAAGGAAACTAAGAATTCGAACCCCAAACCAAATTGAATCAAACTTTGAACTTAAAGTTCTAGATTTCGCTTTCAATGCGCCGAACCGACCTATACTACTTGGAATGACACCAAATTTTGCAATCAAGCCATACATGACATAACGGAACTATTCCCGGTCTCGGAATTCTGTTCGGACCTCGATAACACAAAAATATGTCCCAAACCACAATATGAACTTAAGGAAATTCTTATTTCGCTATTGGGCGCCGAAACGCTCCCGGGTCATCCAAAACCCATTACGAACATACACCCAAGTCCAAAATAATCATACGAAGCTACAAGAACCATCGAAACTCGATTCCGAGGTCGTTTACTCAAAATGTTGACCGAAGTCAAACTTGGCCTTAAAGGCCAACCTTAAGGAACCAAGTGTTCCTATATCACTCTAAACCCTTCCGAATCCCCAACCACCCGTCCCCGTAAGTCATAAATCATAATAATCCGCTACGGGAAGTCTCATTTAGGGGAACGGGGTCTTGATACGCAAAATGATCAATCGGGTCATTACATCGTCACTACTTCTTCGAGATTAGACTGGATACTTACCGGTACATATTATTTTATGTACTCATGCTACGCTCTGTACTTAATTGTAAAGGTTCTGAGGCAGGTGCATCTGGGTATCAGTCCGGAGCTCATTTCTGATTTGTACCTGGTTGAGGCTTCTCGGTGAGCTGCTTTCCCTGACGACTTCCAGCAGCACCTTGGAGTTTTTCTTTATTTCTTTCTTTTGTTATATATGTCTATATTTCTTCAAACAGTAGGACAGACTTATATTCTTTTGGATTTTCACTCTACTAGATACCTATAGACTTGTGACACTAGTTCCTGGCACACACGTAGTAGACATTATATTTTGGACTGTAAATATTAATTATGACTATCATGGCCAATCCTGTTTAAGATCTCCTAAGTTATTCGTTTGCTTAAAGTCTTAAATCCAAATTGCGTAAGTGTTGGAAATGTTTTGATAAATTAAATAAAACTCAATAGTAAATTAATGTTGGCTTGCCTGACCACGGTGTCGGCCGCCATCACGACCTGATTTAGGATTTGGGTCGTGCATAAACAAGGGGAGAACAAAATAAGCAAGAACAGGCCTCAAATCAACAATGATTCCACAATACCATCCTCAACTTCGGAAAAACAATACTCAATAGCTCATAAATGCGAAAAGAACGATCAATTTAATAATTAACTAAACTAAGCGTGGATATCATGATCAAGAAGGAAATAAATTGCAAGAAAACAAGTTCCACCGCATGCTTTGACCCAACAAAAACGCATAAATACTCGTCACCTAAAATATACGTTGTACCAAACATCTAAACATGTAGTAAATAGGCAAACAAGTCTTAATCCCTCAAGTCAAGGTTAACCACGACACTTACCTCGCTCCAAAGACCAATTCAAAGCTCTACTAGTGTCTTTCCTCTAGAATACGCCTCCAAACCACTCGTATCTAACCACAATTTAGGCAATAATATCAAATATTGCTAAAGGAATCAACTAATGCATAAATTTAGAATTTTCAAACCTTCTCCCAAAAAGTCAAAAATTGACCCCGAGCCCGCTTGGTCAAAACCCGAGGTTCGGACCAAAATCCAATTATCCATTCACTCCCGAGCCCGGTTATGTAATTTGTTTCAAAATTTGACCTCAATTTGAGGTCTAAATTCCATTTTTACAAAAATTCCTAATTCTACCCAAACCCTCAATTTTCATCATGAAAGTACTAGATTTTAGGTTGAAATCTTATGAAATGTAATGAAAGATTGAAAATAAATATGTTAGAATCACTTACCAATGAATTGGGGAAGAAGAACTCTTGGGAAAATCGCTTCTTGGGTTTTCTAGTATTGAAATTTGAAAAAATGAGCAAAATCCCATTTTTGGGACGGTTTTAATCACTGGTGTCATGTGTTTATCGCGTCCGCGTGAAACTTGACGCGTTCGCGAAGAGAAGAGCATGTTTGGATTACGCGATCGCGGGTCACTCTACGTGTTCGCGTAAACTTAGCGCCCCTAGACTTTCCGTTCGCGCTCCTGGTCACGCGTTCACATAGAGCAACAATCGATTCCCAACCCAGCCCAACCCATCCAATACTACATGTTCACGTGGGTGAGGACGCGTTCGCGAAGGGTAGTCCCCCCGCTGCTCCGCATTCACGTCCTGTTTCTCGCGTTCGCGTAGAGTACCTCCCCCCCCCCCCCCCCCCCCCCCCCAGTCCCATATTCCCCTTCGCGATCGCAAGAAAGGCTTCGCGTCGCGAAGCACAACACACAGATGACAGTTGAAGCTCAAAAACCAATTGAAGTTCAAATGGTCCGTAAGCTATCCGAAACTTACCCGAGCCCTCGGGGCTCCAAACCAAACATGCACACAAGTCTAAAAATATCATATGAACTTGTTCGCATGATCAAATCGCCAAAATATCACCTAAAACTATGAATCAGATACCGAAATAAAATAAAATTTTCAAGAAACTTTAAAACTTCTATTCCAATAACCGGACGTCCGAATCACGTCAAACCAACTTCGTTTCTCACCAAATTTGACAAAAAAGTCATATATATAGTAATGAATCTATACCGGGTTCCGAAACAAAAAATGTGGACTCGGTATCAGTCAAACATCGGTTAGTTCTTTAAAATCATTAAGCCTTTAAACTTTCAATTTTCAACAAAAACCAATAACTCGAGCTAGGGACCTCCGAATTTGATTCCGGGTATATCTCCATATCCCAAATCACGATACGGACCCACTAGGACCGTCAAAATACGGATCCAGATCTGTTTTCTAAAAAATTGACCTAAGTCAACTCAAATGATTTTTAAGGTAAAATTTCATATTTTATCAGCTTTTAACATAAAAGCCTTCCGAAAAAATACCCGGACTGTGCAAATCAAGGAAGGCTTAAAGAAGCTATTGGAGGCTTCAAACACTGAATTAGGTTCTAAAACTCTGGATGACCTGTCGGGTCATCACAACCTTATTCTTAGAAATTATGCAACTGCCATTTTTAATACAACATACCAAAAGTAGATAAAACACAATACCAGGATAACTAACCCAGCATAACCAATCCCAACATAACTTATCCCAGTATAACTTATCCCCGCATAAGCCGTATTCAAACCAAATGCATTAGAGAAAATCATGCATGCATTAACTTTTGGTATTACTAATTCCTTGTTTGGTACACTTTTTCAACCTATGTATTATTAATACAAGTATTAGTTATACAACCTATTTGGTATTATCCTATGTATAACTAATACATAGAAAACTATGGTATTAGCAATACCAAGGCTATTAATAAATGTATTAGCATAATTAGAGATTAAATTATCTTTAAAGTCCTTTAAAGCTAAAGAATGTGGACGGTATTTTTGTAAACAACAAATTTTCTTTAAAATGATGCAATGCATTTTAATTTTTAATACACCACACCAATGAGTGGATAAGAAATAATCTCTGCATAATTAATGCTTGCATTACTAATACACCTTATTCAACACTATTCTTATACACTCTACTAACGACCCCTAACAAAGCGTTGTGTAAGGGAGGAGTGGATCTACTAAGGTCCGATGGGATGCCACCCTATCTGCCAGCTTTGAAATAGGATCCGAAGATTCTAGCCTCCAAAGCGAGAGTAGAAATCACTAGGATTTAATGTCCCACAAATAGAATATAAGATAAATGCAGAATTATAATTTAAGTTCCTTAAGCTTGTTAGTATCTTGTGTTCAAAAATATATTTAAAAAACATAAACAAGTAAAAATCTAAAACGTAGATGAAGTAGAAAATTAATCTGAGCCCACTAAATTCACATTGTTTCCTAAAGAAACTTAATTCTCTCCAGTTTCCGAGGTTTAGAATTATTTTCACCCAAGATAAAACGGATTACACACACTGGTATAGCGATACTGCAAACCCCAGTGTTTCAGTAAACTCAAAGATTGGTAGCGAATCATAATTATTGTTTCGTTCTTTTTGTTTAAAAATAATGCTGAAGGAAGAATGAGAATTCAAAATTTTTGCAAGAAAATTCTGAGGGAAAGATCATGTATTTATATCCAATAAGTTGGTTAAAACCAAATAATTGCAACTCTTCCTTTTTAGGCTGCAACTCAAAGTGGATGTTTTATAAAATTGCTAGTTATTGTAACGATCCGACCGGTCGTTTTAAGCACTAGCGTGTCGTCTGGCGGTTTGAGGCCGTGAGTAGCTTCACTTTATATATTATGACTTGCATGCATGGTTGGTTTCTATTTTCAGGAAGTTCGGAGATGATTTGGAAGGATAATTATCAATTCGGAAGCTTTAAGTTGGAAGAGTTGACCAAGGCTTGAATTTTGAGTAAACAACCTTCGAATCGGGATTTAAAGGTCCCAATAGGTCGTATGATTATTTTGAACTTGGGCGTATGTTAGGGTTGAGTTTCGGATGGTGCGGGAGCGTTTTAACACCTAATCTGAAAAGTTGGCATTTGGAATGTTTAAAAATTTCCTAAATTTGATTTGAAGTGGACTTTGGTGTTATAGATGTTCATTTGTAACGATCCTTTGAATAGGTCCGTATCATTATTTGTGACTGGCACGTAAAGTTTGGCGTCATTCCAAAATCGCATAAGGCCTTCGCGTTCGCGGAGCTAAATATTTCATTGGTCCTTCGATCCTTCGCATAAGGCTCGTGTTTGCATAGGCTTTTCAAGAAAGTTCACGACCACATTTCATTGGTCGCGTTCGCGTAGAAGAAATCTAGGGCAAGGATGGCTTGGCTTTCACGAATGCAAGGGTACTTCCACAATCGCGAAGAGGAAGGACCTGAGTAGACTTGATTTCTATGCGAGATTTGGCTCATTTTTCTCTCATTTTTACTTGGTTAGGCGATTATTGGAGCTCTTAGAGGGGAGATTTTCATCATCTATTATGAGGTAAGTTATTACCACTTGTTGTAAGATAAATACATGGATTATATATGGATTTAAATATAGAATTTTGTAGAAATGTGGGATTTTGTCTGAAAACCTAGAATTTGGTATTTTTGGCTTTTGACCACGAAATTGGACATGGAATTGGGAATAAATTATATATTTGAATTAGTGGAATTATAGGTAATATTTATCTTCAAAATATTTCGGAATCTGGGCACGTGCGTTCGAGATTTGACTTTGTTGACTTTTCGAGCGGAGTTGGGAATTATAATAAATTGATTAATTATGAGTGTTGGAGTATATTTTTATTGGTTTGCATGTTGTTTGACTAGTTTCGGATTGATGGGCATCGATTTGAGGTGTTAGAGAGGCGTTGGAGCCGTTTATGGAACTTCGGAACAAGGTAGGTCCCTTATCTAACCTTGTGGGGGAAACTACCCTCTATGTATTAAATTGTTATGTGCTACTAATTGTGGGTTCTACGTACGCACGAGGTGAAGAGAGTCCGTACGAAGCTAAAATCATATTTATGTCCAGGTAGACTTAGGAATTTATCATGTAATATTTGACTCATTTGAACTCAATTTTCTAACTTAATTACTTGAACTTATACTTGAAATTAATTGGGAATATATTAGGCCTAGAAATATCACCTTGAGTTGTTTGACGAAATATTTGATAGATGATAAACATCTTGTGTACTTTATGCTCCCATATTTATGTTGTAAACACATGGCCCGTAATTCGATAAGTTTCTTCCTTTTCTATAGATCGGGGCGAACGTCTCGGCAGTATATTGAGATGCATCTCTAGTTCGTGTCGGTCGACTCTCGGCACTGTACACACCACTTTGGATCAAGTCGTACGACCTCGGCATAATTGTGCGTGATACCGCTAGGAGTCCGAGTATTCGTGAGATTTCCCTTGATTGACACCTACATTTATATGGTATTTTTTTATCTGTTTGAGATTGTACTTGATATTTCTGACATGCGGAGATAGCATATGAGATTTGAAATATTGATACTATCTCTATGTTGGAGAATTTTTGCTAGTTACAGTTCTTATTTTATTATCGTCATTGTGTTTCATAGTCATTTATAATTTAATATGTTGATTCGTTGGACCACTAGTAAGTGTCGATATCGACCCTTTGTCACTACTTCTCCGGGGTTAGGCTAGATACTTACTAGGTACGCGTTGATTTACGTAATCATGCTACACTTTTGCACACTGGACGGCTCTCGGTTCTTGAGCATGTTGGGGGATTTTATGCAGGTATATTTATAATGGTCATTTGGGTGCATAGGCGCAGTTGCCGAGGGAACTTTATGGTGAGTTGTATTCCATGTTATGATCCACCGCACACAAAGTCCCTATCGTATTTATTTACCTTATCATGTCTATCTTATATTCCATACAGATGTTATATTATTATCGTACTTCCTTGTAGATGCTCATGCACTTGTGACATCGGATTGGATGTTCTAGTAATTGTTTGATTTTGCTAACACTGCCACACTTTTATTTCATATTTTACCAAATTGTATGTACTATGATTTTTAATGCATAGATTTGTATTTAATAAAAATTTATGATTTCAAAAGTAACAAAATGAATAATTAGTTCACCGCTTGCCTAACAATGATTTTGGGCGCCATCACGGCCTATAGTGGGAATTGGGTCGTGACAGTTACGCAAACCATCAAATTCAAATTTTAACGAAAAAATCAAAAGGGAAAAAAAATCAAATTACCGTTATAGAAACGGTTGATTTGCATTAAAATAATTTTAATTTAATCTTAATATTAACAAATGAATTTGGTCCAAAAAATTAATAAATCAATTAGATCATTTAATCAAATCCAAATCCGAAGTCGAGCTGAGCGACAACGACGGTGACGCGAGGCTTGCCTTCTTCTCGACTCTTTAAGAGACAGAAGAAGTGCAATTTTATATGTGTGTGTGTGTATGTGTGTGTATATATATATATATATATATATATATATATATATATATATATATATATATATATGTCCCTTGTAAAAGAGGAAAATTAAAAAAAAATCCTTTCACTCTATTTTAAACTATTTTAAGCTTAAACCCAACAAAATAATGTTATCGGATCGCGTCGGGGGTCATCCGGGGCAACACAAAAAGGAGTTTTGTCACAAAATGGAGCAAAGTTGTCACGACCCCAAACTACCCAATGGTGATGGCGCCTATCGTGGTACTAGGCTAGCCAATTCGTTATACAAATATACAATGATCCCTTTCCAATAATTCAGTTTATAACCTTTTTTCATCATAAGAATTTTCATTTAACAATCCAAAACAAATAAAAATAAACAGATGTAAAACTAACGGCACGATATCGGGTGTCACTAGTCATGAGCATCTACGATCCAAGTCTGAAAGTACTGAGTCCAACATAGTCTAAAAAGACAACAGGAGGAGTCTAATAGAAATAACAATGGAAGATAGGAGGGAGAAAACAAGGCTGCGGTCGCCATGCAGTTGCTAAACTCCGAAGTCGACCGAGAAAGGATCAACACTCACTAGGATGTCACGTGACACCTAGATCTGCACACAAGGTGCAGGGAGTAACGTGAGTACGCCAACTCAGTAAGTAACCACCATAAATAAAGGTTGAGTGCAGTGACGAGCAAGGACATCACATAAAGTTCAAATATAATGTCTTAGTGAAAATAACGAATGCCAAATCAGTATTCAAGGCAAATATCTCGTAAAACTCCAATTTCAATGGAAAACATATAAAAACATCTTTTCAACAGTTTCAACATAGGCTCGGTATAAAGATAGTGTTTTCATAAACAAGCCCCTCGGGCAAAACATATTGTCACGCCCCCTTTTTCTTGCGAAATTGGGTTTCGACATTTTTGGGACAACTCCTTTTGTGAGGGTAAGGAATTGGAATTGAGAGAGTCGCCACCTAACAGATTAAGGTGCGTTAGGGCACCTAGAGCAGATAACTCATATTACCAGTTTACATCACCGGAGATCGGGTAAGGGCTCAAGTTACCTTGAGGGGAAGGTGTTTGGCACCCCTCGAGGTCCACAACGGTGGGTCCCGACCGAACTTGAATTAAGAGAATTAGTATAAGGAAAAGTAAAGAAAACTAATTAATAGGGATGGGGGGTCTTAAGGTTTTTAGCCTATAGGATCACCCCGTGCAATACTTTGTAACTCCCTCAAGTCGGGGTGTTACTCATAGTATTTAGCGCACGGACTATCATCTCCTTCTACCCGATTACTATCATTAAGTTTTTACCTAAAGCGCTCTAGTTGATTCTAGTTCACTTCCTATGCGTGCACTACCCATCCCTTACCTATGGACTTGGAGGTATTAGGACCTCTATTTGGGATAGTTCTAGACCCAACCTATGTTTCTCAAAAATGTAAAAGTCTAGGCGACAAGCAAACAAAATTAGGACTTTCAGATAAAAAGCAAATATGGGCTCATACTGACCTCCACACATAAACAATAAAGGCACGCAATTGATTGACAAGCTTAATTTAAAGTCCTATAGGCAAAATATCTATGTGAGAAATAAGCAAACAGTGATTTATAGAAGCAGTTTCATTAAGGCGAGTGTCGAGACCTATTGTTTGCCTACTGATTTTATTCAGTATGGTCTGGGCACTTCAGGCAGTAATACGTCACAATTATAAATCCAGAATTATTATTAAGTCCTACAGGTATATTACCTAAGTGATTGACAGTGGAGATTGTATTCAGAACAAATTAATAGAATCCTATAGGTATGACTTCTACGAGTTTGATGGTTATAGACCTATAGACATGATTTCTAGGTGTATCACTGAATTTAACTTTATAGAGACATGTTTTATTTCACTTTTTAATCCTATAGGCATGCGTTCTAACTACTGAATTGATTTAAGTCCTATAGGCATGATTTCTAGGTTTGAAACTGATTTTAGTCCTATAGGCATGGTATCTATTATTCAATTTATTTAACCCTAAAGGCATGATATCTAGTGAGCAGTAATACGGGCAGAGATCGTACACATTTCAAGAAAATAATTAAATCGAACACTGGGATCCTATAAGCATGATTGCTAATGCATGTTTGTTGGAGATATTGATAGATCCTATGGGCAGTATTTCTAATGCAATTATAACATCAACCCTATAGAAGGATATCTAATATGCAGATATAGAATTCAGAATCAACATTACCAACGAAAGTCCTATAGGAAGGATTTCTAAGCACAACGTAGAACTCATACAGTTTTGACAAATGAGCAAGAATTAACAACATAGCTGAAACCCTATAGGCAGGATTTCTACCCAATTAATAAAGGAAATAAGAAAAAACCCCGATTTTACTATATACCCCAGAATCTGTTCATTACAAACTTCTTACAAACCGGAGTAATGAATAAATTACATACCAGTAATAACGTACACTATAGGGAGCCTTCATTAGGCCCAAATAAACCCGGGAACCAGGCCTTCAAACCAATCACCTTTGAGGCTCATTTCATAGGTACAACATAGTCAATGGTGGGGGACTCACCCACAACACATATAGAACCAAGTTACTGACGTGTCAAAGTTCCCAAGGGACCCAGGGCAATGCTCATACCAGAACCACATATTCAGAAGATGATTCACAAGATATTGGGAACCAATTCCCATTGTGTCAGAGTTCACAGGAGTCTCATGTGGACCCTGAGCACTTCTCACACTGGGATGGTTGAGGATAGAACCTAAGGGACTAATGATGGAAGTTTTTAAAAGAGTAACAGCATATAAGAGGAGGGAGAGACAGATTTAAAATATTTTTTGATTTAAGAAGAAGAACAAAGTTAAGGCACAGAACTTGTATTCAGAAAAAAAAAATAGCAAGGTTTGCATAGTCTCAAACAGGTTAATTCAGAATAGACCTAATTACACTAAGTGTGTATGCTGACATTTCAGGACACCCTTGTTTAATCACAGAAGCATTTTAGAAGAAATGTTAAGGCAAACAGTCAGGTTGAACAAGTTGGCAGGACACATTAAGTAACAATACAAATCCATAAAGTTAGGATTGATGAACTAATTCCATGTTAATGATAACAATGATGTTAAATTCAGAGCAGGTGCAGGATTAGCAAACAGTGTGCATGGACAAGTTAGACATTAAACTAGTCTTTAAGAGGATTCATATTATTCAAAATAACTAATCCTAATCTAACAATATTAACTATAGGATTAGAAGAGAGTCATAGAAGCATAAAAGGCAGAATCATGCTAAAAAGTAAGGTTTAAAACATGTTGTTCAAATAACACTGATTGTGGAGACATGGAAAATAAAATGGCAAAGGGGTAATGACTTACCAGTTAGGCAGGAAAGCAAGAAAATATACCACAATAGCTAAGTCCATAATCACTTGGCCTTGGCTTTCAGCCGACGAAGACCAGAAACAAACGAGCACCGAATCAAAGTAAAAAGACTAAGTTTTAGTGAAAGTATTAGAGTTTAAGTCTGTCTAAAGGGGAAAGGGAAGAAAGGTTTATATAATGTTCAATTAGGCAAACAAATAAGGGAAGTAATTAAACACATATAAGTAAGGAAAGAAATTAATCACAGAATAATTAATATAGAGTTCAGTAAGTTAACAAAGCATAGTAGCGTGTAATCTAGGGGTGGGCATTCGGTACTTCGGTTCGATATTTAAGAATTTCGGTTCGGTATTTCGGTATTCGGTTTATCAATTGTGTATACCAAATACCATACCAAAATATTTCGGTACGGTTCTGTATTTCTTATTTCGGTTCAGTACGGTTTCGGTTTAAACCAAATCTATGTTACGAGGCTTCTGCTTATTCAAATCTGTAGCTCTTCGACTTTTGAAACCAATACAGCTTGTATTAAACTAAAAATGGTCGGTGAATCTGTTTGTTAAATGGTCTTTATCGAAATAATGTTTAGCTAAATATTCAAATTAAAATAGAAGTAACTATCTTACTTTTTAAGTTAAAGTTTTCAAAATAAGTCATCGAAAAGGAAACCTTTTCTATTGATTCTAAATACTTTTCTACTCATAGTTTAAGATATCAATTTCACTTTTTTTGTTATATTAGTTGTAATACGAGCAATATTAAATTAATAGGTGTTTTGGACTTTTGGGGTGTGGGCTTAAGGTTATTGGGCTAAAAAAATAAAAAAAAGGTTGGGCTTGGACTATACTATTTCGGTATTTCAGTATACCAAAATTCCAATACCATATACCGAACCGAATTACCGAAATACCGAAATTTCCGTACTGAAATAAACTGAAATACCGAAAAAACCGAAACAGAAATACCGAATTAATTCGGTTCGATTCGGAATTTGGTTTTTCGGATTTTATGCCCACCCCTAGTGTAATCAGGCAAGTAACATTTAAAATAAGAAAAATATCAATTATTAATCAGCCTCAAGGCAAATAAGGTAAGAAATAATAGAAGCATGGTAGATTGAATGAAAATAAGGAAAGTATTAGTACCATACGAGAAAGTAAAGAGTAAAAGTCTCAAACCCTAGTTTTAGGTAAACCTTCACAAAATCGGCAGAAATAAAAGCAAAGAGTCACATGTTGCATAGAATAAACATAAACAGAAATATACTCAAAGAACACACAATCGAACCAGATCTGGTCCCGAAATAAGAAAGGTCTGAAACCCTAGTTTTAGGTAGACCATAAAATTAGCAGAGAAACAAGGGCAAAATAATCACATACTCTGTACAATGAACATAGATAGTAGGTTTATTCAAAAAGCAACAATGAATTGAACTAGAAAAATATCTGAAACCCTAATTTATGGAAAATAAAGGAAATTAACAGGAATAGACAGATTCACGCATAATGAAGTGAATATAGATGAGATGAGGTTCGAATCAAAGAGAATCTGAAACCCTAACCTTTGGGGCTAAGTAAGAATCCACAAGAGATTCATAAAATAACCGTACTCACAAAGAACACAAGATGAACTCAGACGTAATACACAACAGATTAAGGATTTTGAACCAGATTTGGTTCGAATCCCTTAAGATCTGCTTGCCATTTTAGTTAAGCCATTAGGAAATACCAAAATCGGGTAGCCAGTAAGGAGAAGGAGCCAAATAAGGTAAGGAATCAAGGATTGATTCCATTTCTGGGTTTAGAATCAGGGAGGTTTGCCTGGCGGCGCTAGGGTTTTGAGAGAAGACAGATGAAGGAGAGAAGGAGAGTATAGACGCGGCGGTTTAGTGAAAATTGATTAGGGTTTGGGCGGATGGGTTAATTAAAAGGGGTTGGGGTGATACGAGTCGTTGATCATCAGAGATCAACGGTTGTGGTTAAAAAGGGAATTACGCTAGGGTTTTAAACGGTATGGGTTAATGGTTTAAGGGTATTGGGTATTGGGTATTGGGGTATTGGCTTGGGGTAATTGGGTAGTGTATAGGTCCGAAATTGGTTTTTATTAGGGGCTATATTTTAAATACTCAATTAATTAGTAAAATAATTTATAAAAAATAATTAATAAATAACAAAAAAATATCACTTGTGCATGAAAATGATTTAAAACAATTACTTAACATTATAAAAATATAAAAAGTTATTTTCTTGTATAAATAATGTAATTATGCATATATGTGGGCTATTATTGCCAAATATGCAATTTTAGCCTAAGGATGCAAAATACAATTATAATAAGTACATTTAAGGCTTAATATGGATATAGATGATGAACATTAAATGATAAATCATCATAAAATTTATTTGAGATGCAATAAATAATTATTTATATAATATAAATGCAGGAATAAATCGATTAAAAGCCTTTAAAAATTGTAGAAAAATATGGAAAAATACTTGATAATGCTCATGCACTATTTTGAAGGTATATATGTATATTAAAAATATACGAGGGAAAAATTGGGTATCAACACATATCACTCATAAACAGCCCCTCGGGCAGCCTCACAATCACTCATACCTCCCAATCACTCATCACTCGACACTCGGCACTCGCACTCAGTAGGTACATGCGCTCACTAAGGGTGTGTACAGACTCCGGAGGGGCTCCTACAGCCTAAGTGCTATATCGATGTGGCATGCAGCCCGACCCAATACCGCTACGGCGTGCAGCTCGATCCATATATCGTTGCGGCGTGCAGCCCGATCCATATATATATATATATATATATATATATATTGATGCGGAGAGACAAGGTGGGTTGCTCTGAGGGTAAGCACCCTCAACTTCCAACCAAGAGGTTGTGAGTTCAAGTCACCCCAAGAGCAAGGTGGGGATTTCTTGGAGGGAAGGATGTTGAGGGTCTATTGGAAACAACCTCTCTACCCAAGGGTAGGGGTAAGGTCTGCGTACACACTACCCTCCCCAGACCCCACTTGTGAGATTATACTGGGTTTTGGTTTTTTATATTGCTGCAGAGTGCAGGCCGATTCATATCGTATCCTCACAAATCAAGCCCCCGGCCTCACTCAGTCATAAACCTCACAAGCCACTCGGGCATTTCATTAAAATCAAGGGACTCGGTCCGAAACAACTTTCATATTCTTAAAAATAGAGTAATGAAACTGAATTAAACAGTACGCAGGTAAAATCATGGCTGAGGATATACTTTCAAATCAAAACAGTGTGAGGATAGAAATAAAATACCCCAGAGGGTTCAAACTATACATGCACAAGGCCCCAAACATGGCATTCAGCCCAAGTTATAAGAAATCTTTCTAAAATATATAGCTATTGTACAACTTTAGTCATAATATGCAACTCTATAGTCGCTACGGGATGGACCAAGTCGCAAATCTCTAATGGTGCACGCCCACACGCACGTCACCTAGCATGTGCGTCACCTCAATATAGTGAAATAGTACGAAATTCGGGGTTTTATATAAGGGTGGCAGGGGGGTCGGGCCCGCGGGCTAAACGGGCTAGCGGGCTAAACGGGCCGGCCCGTGGGGGGGCCGGTTCCTTAATTTGGGCCTGTGAGCCCGGGCCCAACGGTCAAAATTTCAAAAAAAATAAAAAATTAGAATTATGGCCAACGGCCAGATTTTTAAAATCTAGCCGTTTGAGCCTTAAAAGAGCCGTTTGGTATG
>ML298966.1:0-22837 GCA_005239495.1 Nicotiana undulata
CCACAGTAGGCTCGGTATATAACTTACCATCTGATCAGAGGTTGCCCAATAGGGGCCTGCCCAGTGATTATAGCTCGATGGTAATGAAAATACTTTAATACTGTATATAAATTCTCTGCTCTCTTGACTGGAAGAAGGAAATACTCAATTGAATATGAAGTCCCGATAAAGAGAATATTTGAATTTACATAAGTAGAAAAATATACGTAAATTCCGGGATATGGATTTTTCTTTATGATTCATTATCAAACTCGTGTAATTACGAGATCATGCCAAAATCAAAGATGGGCATATCCTTAAAATACCTGGAGTAGGAAAAACTCCGTATAATAATCATGGAGAAGATTGCATGTACTCTTTTAGAACCGCAATTTTTTTATGTTTCTACGATTTTAACAATTCTCGTTGGAATTATTTTGATGCAAGAATTTTCTTTGGATGAAGGTTGAGACGTAAGGTTTCATAAAACCAATTGTTGCTTTGACAGAATAGAATTGAAGAACTAAATTTTGGTAATGTTAAAGAATAGACTTTATGAGTCTTACACTTTTAAATGGCTTATAATCCTTAAATGTCCACTAAGCCACTATGACTTAAGATTCATAGGCCACATTAGTGGCTTTCTGCTACGTGGGGGTGGGGGTGGGTTTAAATATTTATCCACTTATTAGATAATTAGGTAATATCTCGTTATCCGATAATTAACTAATTACCCGCATAAGAATATACTTTATACATTATACAACCGTGGTCATATGTTACCTTGTATGTACTAGTTCATAATTATGGGGTATTATAGCTTAGACCATATTTTACCACAAAGTGTCAAATTTTGCCGATTTTTTTTATTTTTATTCGCTCACCCTCTCACCTCCACGAATTTGCTTATCACTTGTTTGAAATAGTACAATCCTTATAATCTCCAAGTAATATTTTCCTTGAACTGATGTCAATTACCTTATGACCAATTGAATGTGCAATACCACATGGTGAAACATCATCGTAATCTAATATTGCGAAGCATAACATCACTGTAACATTGCAGGGTGTAACATCATTGCCCCTTTGGAACATTCGTCCTCGAATGTTGGCTGATACACATATCATTCTCATAACCCATAGCTCTTACACATACTTAAATATTCTCCTTTCCATTTAGGTAACTGTTCTTTGAATAAATCCAAAGGCAAGGGCATTCCCCCCTTTAGGCCTCTTTCCCATGCCATGACTTGCGATCGGATTCTTTCCAATCTTGTTGCTACCTCCTATCATGCAGCCTCTACGATACTGACCTTGTAAGTGTGCCTATCCGACTCTTCTATCCTTTTTCCTCCAGCTTTTATCCAATCTCTAGGCTTTGTATTGTAAACATATACAAGGCTTAATAGGATGCCGCTCTGCGCATCTATATGTGTACTGAAGTTTTTCGCTTGGTACTTTGTAGAACTTTGAGAATATGGCTATATATTATTTCATGGACCTATTTATCCATTCGTATGACTTTACTTCATCTACGTAGGTCATACTATACCATAATTCTTACTTTGATTTATCGTTACTGAAGTCTGCAACGAACTCCAGGTTACTCTCGTTGCTTATCCTTAAGACTGATGGTCTAATCTCATCTCATACTGTTGATTTTTTATTCATGTATTGTTGATTCACCTTAATTTTGATCTATAATCTACCCTTGATAACATAACCTTTTATGTAACACTGCCGCTAGGGTTCACGTTTCATCAGGGGACATCTGAAATGATTAGACTAATCCACCTTGGGCGATACCATGCTTTCATAACTATATCTCACAACATCCCTGCTTGGGTATTTTAATCCTGTCCATTTTATGAAGTCCCTTTCTTTTCTTCATCAAATCATTACTCAATCGAATTCCCAAACGTCATCCTTTATCTAACACAATTACACCCTCATTCTATTACCATGGCAGCATTCCATCTCTTCTAAATGCTATTAGTCCTATATTCCTTTTGAGTTCATTCATGCTATAGTGAGATTTGTATAACTTAAAAAACGCATATGCTCTTCTTGTTTTCATAGGCTTAATCCTGAGGACTTATCCATTTCCTTTACCTTCTCATTCTCCTGTTCTTATCCTTACTCCTGTCTTCTAGAACCTTGTCGCTTCACCATACAATAGCTTGCGACGACTTACAACCTTTCAACTTGCTTGCATCATAAATTTTCTTATGTTATTTTGGAACATCAAGCGAGACATCACATCGCCTCTATTTCTTCTTTACTCTCTTAGTCATGCTTTTCGATACCTAGACCATAGGCTGGAAGATATGCTACTGACGATGTTGTTATCATTCATGGATACTAAATTTGCGCGCTTCTAGCCCTTTATCCGAAGTATGGACTATTCATGATCTTCTATCTTTGAGTATCTCGTACGTTGTTCACCTTTACCTTACTTACCTTAAAATATCTCATCGTATCATATATCTCTTTCATGACCTCCCTTCCACCTAGGTGTAATTCACGCCCATAACTTGTAGCTCTATTATAATACTTGCACCTCTAGCGCATACACAATCCGGTGGGAGTTTCATACAGATTTCTTATGAGGCTGGTACTTCTTCTAACTGGCTTTATCGTAGATCCATTATAAAATATAGTTGTTGTACTATATCTCTTGTACCTTTGATATTAAGGTAAATTCTGCGATATTGTCAATCATGATTTCTATAGTTTTCTAGGTCCAATAATCAGACTTCTGATTTACATTGTTGGTGTAACTCTTTAGTTTCCTCTTTCTTCTTATAATCCGTTATGTAGGCTTAAGCTATCTTCCGATCTACGACTACTGGTATTAGTCATTATCTTAGCCTTTCATGGGCGTTAGGGAATATCCATTATACAATCTTTTAACAATTTAATCGTTCGTCTAAGTCATGAGCTCAATTCCTTCTTTTAACGTATACTAGAAGCTTCTACCGTTGTACATGCTGCATGTATAAAACTCCGAACCCTTAAGTGCGTTCATAATGTAACCAACTCTGGATCATTGATCGGATAATTCCTTTCGTTCCATCTTAGCTTTCTTTCAACGTATGCTATTACTTTTCCTGGTCTTTCTGCCCCATTGTTGCGTCCATACTTAGCTTATCTTAGTGACCACACATGCTAGAGTTTTCGTGCAAATCATATGATCTCTAATATTACTTTGAATTTTACTTCTCGTTCATTAGCCACGGTAGGTGCCACTTTCCTTTGGAGTGCTTACAATGTTGTTGTGAGACTATTGTTACACGATCATTTCTTCTTTAGGTCGTTGTGCTTAGGTTAAAGCCTTGTTCCTTATTTCCTTAGCGAGTCTTTCGTTGTAGTATTTAGGGAGAACCTTTGACTCTCGTAGAGACGATAGGTTATTACGAATCTTTTGATGTCCTTTCTTGCCTATAATCATCCGTAGTTGCTTACCTCTGTGTCCTTGTGCTTGTAGGGTTGCTTCTGAACTGGTATTTTGTCTGTCTTCCCAGAAACACTTTCTTTTATCCCCGTAGCACTCATACGGTACCTTTAACTACCCCGACTCCTACTTGAATATGTCTTAAGTATTATAATGACATTACTGCGAGGCTGCATTCTCGATGTTGGGATTTACTACATTTATCTTGTATGATCTGTTGATTTGTCTGTGACTTCTTGTCTAGTCATGACTAGGCTCTTCCTAAATCAACTACTAACTACTTGTCGGCCCATTCTCATATCCATATTCCGCGTAGTCTCTCTTGGGTTATTTCCTTTGTCTAACTTACGTCTTGCACTGGCTCCTTATTTATCAATAACATTCGGGGGAGGAACCCGTACTTCCTTTTTTTGACATCGTGCTTACATAACATTCAAGAATCATAGCATATCTGTAGGATTCGGATAAGTGCAATCTCATTCCTTTCTCATTTTTATCACATTCTTCCTTTACCATTCCATAGTTACTAGAACAACTTAATTATGTCTTGATGCCACATCACTACATATTCCCCCTTTAGGGGAGTACTAATATTTAATGCTATGATGATCTACGTATAGATGTTTTTCCTTTTCATCTCGGGCGTCTTTTCACACCGTCGATGACCCTTACTCGCCTTGCGATAATCCTTCTGTATCAAGGATAACAAAATTCCTTACTCGCGAGGGTGACACTTAATGTAACTAGTACATATAGTCCCTTAAGCTTAACTTTGATCACATTGGTTTTTTTAGGGAAGCATCTTCCTGAATGACCATTTTCTGAATTTCTCACGAATCTTCTTCTGTTGTCTATTCTACTATCGCCATAACGGAATCTGAAATTTTCATGATGCCGACTATTATAAAATCATTCAGTCCCTAATTCATGTTTAATTTATCTTGTTCACCAATCCATGCCGGTTTCTACTACTCTGGGGTCTAACTTTTCCTTCTGTTAATCACGTTAGAGTCGCAAACTATTTCTCGAAATGAGGATGTGACTGTATGGCCTATACTCTCTTGTTGTCTTAAGGCCCATCACATACCGTCTCTTTCTTCATTTGACTATATATTCTGTAACACTTTACTGTTGTCATCCATGTATCACATCTCACCATAATGCTTCATTATCCCTCTTCGTACTTCCCTGCTAATTTTTCTATTTATCACTTTTTCCTGAAAACTTTAACAAGCCATTCTTTCGCTTTTTACCTTCCCTTGCTCCATCTACTGGCTCTTCGGGCTGCCTAACCTTCTCTCTCTACTAGGTACGGGAGCCATACTAACATAATATTTATCCTTTCAAGGTTTCCAGTTCCTATCTTTGTAGTACTCATATCTAGCTGTACTATTTTAGTGTGCACCATCTGGGTGTCTCACAAGGAGATTTATTAGCATATTGGCTATATCCTTCGAAAACGTCAACTAACGCAAACAATTCATCCACCATTTTGGGTAACTCTAACCCCAGCCGGATTGTGATATTGTGTCCTTCTCTTAAACCATAGTTTTTATCTCCCATAGAGCATAACTCAGATCAGTGTGGCCAATTATACATACCTCTGTTACTGTTGAAGATAACTTAAAATTCTTATATCTCTATTCCTGAATGGTAAATAAAGATAATCTTTATTAACTGGGTACCTCGTACCCTTCTTCACCTTTCTTCTTTTTCTTGCTGCAACTCATGTCTAACTTTCGATTCCGTTATTTATTTTTACCGTAAGAATGGATAAGTATTCCTTCCTAAAAGCTCCTTATCAAGAACCGTACACTTTTTAGTACACGCATAATCTCCTGAAGACCTCTCATTTACTCATCATAAGGAAGATGCAAAATCGATTTCCTCTAATTCAACACTTCCACAATCGAGTACCAACATAACGTATCTTTTCTTGTCATACTTATCATAGATAACTGATCCGGAAGAATGCCGTGAAATAAGTAGAATATAACATGTGATATCAACTTATACATAGGACATACGGGCCTATAAGACCAAAATAACCACTTGTATACTGAACATAGGCCGACAAGGCCATATAATCTTTTACGTACATGACATCTGTCTACAAGCCTCTAAGAATACATAATTTTTATAACGGTCGGGACAGAGTCCCGCCATTCCAAACAATGCACATCTAAGTCATACTAACCAAACAAGCAACTCCGAAGCAAATGGAGCTCACCAACATCTTTCGCTGAGCTGATAACCTACTTGGAGGGCTCTCGACCTGTCTATCGGAACCTGCGGGCATGAAACACAACGTCCCCAGGAAAAAGGGACGTCAGTACGAAATAATATACCGAGTATGTAAGGCAGTATACAAAAAGCTAAAACTGAACTGATAATCTCCACATGTGCTTACCTGCGGATACTGATTCTATTCTCTCAATATAATAAGTAAATTGGTTGTCCGCCCATATAAGGCTCGGTATATAGATATAACTGCTCTGCCGTAGTCAGCTCTCTCATAGGCGCTCGGCCATACTAGGCTTTGTATCTCAGCCAACTGGGCTCGGTCAAAGGCGCTCGGCCACAGTAGGCTCGGTATATAACTTACCATCTGATCAGAGGTTGCCCAATAGGGGCCTGCCCATCGATTATAACTCGATCGTAATGAAAATACTTTAATACAGTATATAAATTCTCTTCTCTCTTGACTGGAGGAAGGAAATACTCAATTGAATATGAAGTCCCAATAAAGAGAATATTGTAACTTACAAAACTAGAAAAATATACGTATATTCCGGGATATGGATTTTTCTTTATGCTACATTATCAAACTCATTTAATTACGAGACCATGCCAAAATGAAAGAAGGGCATAGCCTTAACATACATGGAGTAGGAAAAACTTCGTATAATACTCTTGGAGAAAATTGCATGTACTCCTTTAGAACCGCAAAATTTTTGCTACGATTTTACGAATTCTCGTTGGAATTGTTTCCATGCAAGAATTTTCGTTGGAAATTTTCCTGGATGGAGGTTGAGACGTAAGGTTTCATAAAACCAATTCTTGTTTTGAAAGAATAGAACTGAAGCACTAAATTTTGGTAATGTTAAAGAATAGACTTTATGAGTCTTACATTTGTAAATGCCTTTTAATCCTTAAGTGGCTACTAAGCCACTATGACTTAAGAGTCATAGGCCACATTAGTGGCTTTTTGCCACGTGGGAGGTGGGACAGTAACCACATAGTTAAATGATCCCATAGGCCCTAATGAACCACAGAGAATAGAGCGGGAGTTTTTGCTAAGCTAGAAGAAGAAGAGAGATCATATAGAGGGATTAGACATGTTAGTGACATGGCAAGAAATAGAACCACAAATAGAAGCATGCAAGGAACAATAAGAGCCTCAAATGGAATTGAAACATGTTGTTTGGAACACTTGTTAATTTAAACTAGAAACATACCGGTTATGCAAGTAAAGAGGCAGCAGTAGAGTGTAGCAAATAGCACAATAGACTTGGCTTAGCAGTCGGCTAGTAGCAAGTAGCAGTAGAGAGTAGCAATAGAGACAAGAGAGACAAAACACAAGAGAGTAGTGTATAGAGAGAGTTGAGCCAAATTCGACTTATCATATTATGAAAGAGTAAGAGTATTCATAGCTTTCAAAGCAGTAGTGAAATAAGGTAAGAGTCAAGTACAATAGTAATTAAAGGACTTTGAAATCAATTAGTCAAGAAATAAGGCAAGTTTTTATTCACAAAATATTGAGAATCAGTAGCATATAGGCAGGAATAATCAATACAGGACAAATAAGGAAAAGATCCCTGTAATTTGGTACTAATAACTTAATAAAGAGTAAGGATCAAAAGACCCCTTTAATTAAGTAGTCACTTCACACGGTCAAGACAGGTAAATAAGGAAAGAATAACAAGCACATAGTAGGGGATTGGGGGCAGGTACAGGAAGGTTTAATTAAGGTAATAGCCAAACGGTACAATTAGTTGTAAAATAAGTAAGAGAAATAATCAGTAGCGTAAAGAATATCACAAGGAATCAATCAAAGGAAATCAATCACAGGAAATTAGGGATTCAATGTTAACAACACTGGTATTAAAGGACACATTCCATGAACATATAGGCAGAGTATAAAGCAGGAAAAATCGAATTGGAGCCCTAGTATAACAGCAAAAATCAGAATCAATCGAAGCATACTCATGAGAACACAACAACAAATGAAGCAAGTAAACATATACATTGAAACAAAGTCAGAAGCTAGGGTTACGACTATAGATTTGGGGTTTTAGCAAAAAATCAAATAACAAAGTAAAAACCTCGAATAAACAGGCAAACATAAGAAGAATAATAAGATAATACTGAGAAATCTGGAATTTAAGCCATTTAAGAGGGGTTCTAAGAACCCTAGTGTTTAAAAGCAAAAAGGAAAATCGTTTGCAAAACATCAGGTTTTAAGAAAACATAGGTGAGAATCATCGAGACAAACATAGATATATTGCATATCTTGGAAAAAGTTGAAAGGTCAAGAACTAGGGTTTCAGAAATAGAACCCGTAGATGGTCGAAAGACCTTTTGTAATACTCAGAGATGGTGATAGCCGGAACACCACCGAGTTGAACCTCGCCGGAGAAGGCCGGAAACGTCCAGGCAGGAGCCTTTATGGCCGTTCTGGCATGGTTGAAGCTTTAAAGGGTCTTAGAGATGAAGTAGCCGGAGAGACAGCTTCATGGTGGCCGGTGGTTGAAGGGGTGAGCTTGGAAGTGGCCGGAGATGAAGACCATCGGATGAGATGAAGAGCCTAGAAGTCTCTAGAGAGATGAGGGAGCAGAAGAGTCGAGAAGAGAGATAGTGAGTCTTGGGAAAATGAGAGACGGGGAGGGGGTAGGTTAAATTAATTAAGGCAAGTAATTATCTGGGCCGTTGATCTCGTTTGATCAACGGCTCAGATTGAATGGGGATTGGGTCGGGTTGGTTCAGGGTTTGGGTTTGGGTATTTTAATTGGGTTAAAGGGTTGGGTAATAGGTTTGAAATGTGGTTAGATTTTAAATGAAGATAGGCTAGATATTAAATACCCAAATAAATAGGATAATTAATTAATTAAAAAGCTGAATAATTATACAAAAAAATGAAATTAAGTTAAAATAAGTATAATTACAATAATTAGCCAATATAAAAATGTAAAGACATAAAATTCCAATTTTAAAGGTATAAAATGACTAATCCTGCTATAATTGCAAAATGATTGTAATTGCAATTAAATAGGACTCGATTAGCCAATTTATGAAATATTTGGATTTTAATAAAAAATAAAAAAAAGTGATTATAAATGACATACTAAATTGGAAAGTATTTCGAAATTTATTTTAGAGCACATATTATGAATTATTAAAATATGAAGTATTAAATAAATAGGGAAATAATTTAGGTAAAAATATGGAAAAATTAAGAAAAATACTCATTATTGCAAAGAGTGATTTTGGAAGCTTATATATAAGTTTGAAAAAAAAATTTAGGAAAAATTGGGTATCAACAACTGCCCCTCTTTACCCGGGAAGGATGAAAGAGTTGTCGGGTAAAGATATGATGGCCAATTTTGACCGAGATAAAACTGGGGGATAGAATTCGGCCGCACCCTGGCTTCTGAGCTGCCTACATATCCCTGGTTTTACAGGAATCAGGCCGTATGTAGTTCTGGAATCATCGACGAAGTATACCGATGATGTTTCACAAGAACGAACGCAAGGTGCATGGTAGGGTAAGAGTAGGAAGTTCTTACGGGGGACGATGTCGGAGAACTGGAACAGTCTGCTCCTGCCTGGTTGGCTGTTCCGATCGGGTTACCTACAGATAAAGAACGAACGTATATTTTGCATAATATAAACATGATGCAAGTTCCCGTCGGACTATGAATGATGTCTTTGGACCATTAAGATGATATCCTGGGCCATGAATAGCTTGGTGCGGGATTCGCAGACTATGAAATGATGTTCTCAGGACATGAGGATGGTGCCTTCGAACCATGATGCCTTTGAATAATGATATGCAAGTTGAATATAAGAGATCCGCAGGCTATGAAATGATGTTCTCGGGCCATGCGGATGATGCCTCCGAACGATGACGCCTTTGGACAAGTTGGCGATATTTCAGCCCATGAAAAATGCAGTATGATGCCGACAAGACAGAGATTAGTCTTGCGATTTGCGAAAGGAAAGAGGGGCAGAGCTTAGCTCGAAATAAAGCGTAAATAAATAACGTAATGAAATGTGACTGCTTTGAAAAGGTAGAAAGGAGCTCTGTGTAGTGTAATAAGATGCAGAGAGAGGTAGCGTAGAACCTCGGAAGGCGGAATAATAGCCTTATGCAAGAAGTAAATGCAGATGGAGGTAGAGCTTAACCTCGGGAGGCAGAAAGTTAGCTTTACGCAATGTGAGAAAAATGCAGAGAGACAATGCTTAGTCTCGGAAGGCAGAAATGTAGCCTTATGCAATGTGAGAAAAATGCAGAGAGACAATGCTTAGTCCCGGAAGGCAGAAAGGTAGCCTTATGTAGTGTGAGGAAAATGCAGAGAGATAATGCTTAGTCTCGGAAGGCAGAAAGGTAGCCTTATGCAGTGTGAGAAAAATGCAGAGAGACAATGCTTAGTATCGAATGGCAGAAAGGTAGCCTTGTGAAATGTGAGAAAAATGTAGAGAGACAATGCTTAGTCTCGGAAGGCAGAAAGGTAGCCTTGTGCAGAGATGCGAATGCAGATGGAGGTAGAGCTTAACCTTGGAAGGAAGACTGATAGCCTTATGCAGATGCGAATGCAGATAGAGGTAGATCTTAACCTCATGCAAGATGGAGACAGAGCTTAGTCTCGAGAGGCAGGAAGGTAGCCTCATGCAATGCAAAAAATAAAGTGATAGTAAGAGTTCTTCGCTGATGATAAAGTGCGATGATACGACTGTTGTGAATGAAGTATCGTTTGCAATTATGATAGTAGTAAGCGTTGGCATGTGCAATGAGTTCGAGAGTGTATCCTTGAGAAGCATGCGTCTTGTGGGGGTATTGGAATGTCTTGGGATTTTTCCGTTTTTATGCCTCCATCCAAAGAAAAATCGTGAGTTCTGTAGATGGAAGGGTTAGTTCGTATCCCTGCTGGCTCGGATAGGCTATTTGCTTGATGATGATGACTTTGTTTGTACCACAGGGGTAGCGTTGCTAAAACAAAGTGTTTTTTTTAGAAATAAATATGCACGGTTTTATAAAATATGATATAACATATAGAAAAGAATAGTTTTCTTTGGATGAACTGACGACCATGACGCGGTTCAAGACATTGAAACCTCTCTTGCTGCGGAGATTTGAGGGTCCTCCCCAACATTTTGCCCCAGTTTGATGGGTGAAGGCTTCTGGCTGTTACTGGTGCGGTGCTTGACTGAACTTGATTCGGAATTTTGAGGTCCCTCCACAAAATTCTGCCCCAATTTCCATTCGTGGGGAAATGAAAAATTTATTAAAATATGACCGAATCCATAGGGTTGCCTACGTATCCCCTCTTAAATGGGAATCAGGTCAGGTGTAGTTCAATTTACAACACTGATAGAAGCATAATAATTACACATAGTAGCGCTTGATAGCGTCTGAATTGATTGGTTTAGGCCAAATTTTCCCATCCATTTTTGCCAGTATGAGTGCTCTTCCTGTTAGTACTCGGTGAACCATGTACGAGCCTTGCCAATTGGGAGAGAATTTCCCTTTGGCTTCGTCTTGATGAGGAAAGATTTTCTTTATCACCAGCTGCCCTGGTGTGAATCGTCTTGGTTTGACTTTCTTGTTGAAGGCTCTGGTCATTCGGTTCTGTTATAGCTGACCATGACAAACCGCGTTCATTCTTTTTCCGTCTATGAGGGCCAATTGCTCAAATCGGCTTCTTACCCATTCTGCGTTGCTGAGCTCGGCTTCTTGTATGATTCTCAGAGATGGAATCTCGACCCCGGCAGGAATGACGACTTCCATACCATATACAAACATATAAGGGGTTTCCCCAGTTGACGTGCGAATTGTGGTGCGATATCCCAACAGAGCAAATGACAGCTTCTCATGCCACTGCTTGTGCTTCTCTATCAACTTTCTCAGTATCTTCTTGATGTTCTTGTTGGCAGTCTCAATGGCTCCGATCATTTGAGGTCTGTATGCTGTAGAATTCTCGTGCTTGATCTCGAAGGTTTCACACATTACTCTCATAAAATCACTGTTGAGATTGGAACCATTATCGTTGATGATCGACTATGGAACTCCAAACCGACAAACAATGCGGTCGCGGACAAAGTCGGCTACACTTTCTTAGTAACTGCTTTGTAAGATGCTGCTTTGACCCATTTGGTGAAATAATCAATGGCAACCAGAATGAACCTGTGTCCGTTGGAGGCGGCAGGCTCGATTGGTCCAATAACATCCATGCCCCAAGCGGCGAACGGCCAGGGTGAGCTTGTTGTATTAAGCTCATTGGGACGTACCTTTATCATATCCCCATGTATTTGACATCGATGGAATTTGCGGACATACTGGATGCAGTCTGTTTACATGGTCATCCAGAAATAACCAGCCCGAAGTATCTTCTTTTCTAGAACAAACCCGTTCATATGAGGACCGCATGTACCAGCATGTATTTCCTCCAACAGCTTCGTTGCTTCATTTGCTTCGACACATCTTAACAAACCCAGATCGGGAGTCCTCCTATACAGTATTCCTTCGGTGTGAAAGAAGTTATTTGATAACCTTCGAAGAGTGCGCTTTTGAGTAGCATTTGCAAGTTCTGGGTACTCTCCCTTTGCTAAGTACTCCTTAATGTCATGAAACCAAGGTTTTCCGTCTGCTTCTTCTTCAATGTGGGCATAGTAGGCCGGTTGAGTGTGAATCCCCACCGGGATAGGATCAATGAAGTTCTTATCTGGATGTTGTATCATAGAAGACAAGGTAGCTAGTGCGTCGGCGAACTCATTCTGGATTCTTGGGGCGTGCCGGAATTCAATCTTCGTGAACCTCCTTCTCAATTCCTACACACGATGTAGGTATGGCAGTATCTTGGAATTCTTGGTCGCCCATTACCCTTGGACTTGGTGTATCAATAAGTCGGAATCCCCGATCACTAATAATTCCTGAACATTCATGTTGATGGCCAAATTGAGCCCAAGGATGCATGCCTCATATTCAGCCATATTGTTGGTGCAGGGAATCTAAGCATGGCGGATACCGGGTAATGCTGACAAGTTTCTGAAATTAAGATTGCTCCAATACCCACGCCTTTGAAGTTTGCGGCCCCATTAAAGAACACCCTCCAACCGTCGTTGGATTCTGCAATGTCTTCTCCTACGAATGATACTTCCTCATCGAGGAAATATGTTTTCAAAGGTTCGTATTCTCCGTCCACAGGATTCTCAGCAAGATGATCGTCTAATGCTTGTCCCTTAACTGCCTTCTGAGTTACGTAAATGATGTCGAACTCACTTAACAGGATCTGCCATTTAGCCAGCTTGCCAGTGGGCATGGGCTTCTGAAAGATGTACTTTAGCGGATCCATCCTCGATATGAGGTACGTTGTGTAGGCACAGAAATAATGCCTCAGCTTTTGTGCGACCCAAGTCAAAGCACAACAGGTGCGTTCTAATAGAGAATACCGAGCTTCATACGGAGTGAACTTCTTGCTGAGGTAGTAAATTGCTTGCTCCTTCCTTCCTGTTTCATCATGTTGCCCGAGGACGCAACCGAAAGCTCTATCTAATACAACCAGGTAGAGTAATAGAGGTTTACCTGGCTCTGGGGGTACCAAGACTGGTGTTGTTGAGAGGTACGCCTTGATTCTGTCGAAGGCGTTTTGACAATCCTCAGTCCATTTGGTTGCGGCATCCTTTCTTAAAATCTTGAAAATTGATTCACAAATGACGGTAGACTGGGCTATGAATCGGCTGATATAATTGAGCCTTCCCAGAAAGCTCATAACATCCTTTTTGTTCCTTGGTGGCGACAATTCTTGGATGGCTTTGACCTTCGATGGATCTAGCTCTATTCCTCGACGACTGAAAATGAACCATAGCAACTTGCCATCAGGAACCCCGAACGCACACTTTGCGGGGTTAAGTTTCAGATTGTATTTCCTTAACCAATTGAAGAACTTTCTCAAATCTTCCATGTGATCAACAACTTTCTTTGATTTGATGATGACGTCGTCCACATATACTTCGATTTCCTTGTGAATCATATCATGGAATATAGTAGTCATGGCTCTCATGTAAGTGGCCCCTGCATTCTTCAGACCGAATGGCATCATTTTGTAGAAATACACTCCCCACGGCGCAATAAATGTTGTTTTCTCAGCATCTTCCTCGTCCATCCAAATCTGATGGTAACCAGCAAAACAATCTACAAAGGACTGCAGCTCGTGCTTGGCACAATTGTCAATTAAGATGTGTATGTTCGGCAAGGGGAAGTCATCTTTCGGATTGGCCCGGTAGTCGACGCAGACTCTGACCTTCCCATCTTTCATTGGTACAGGCACAATGTTAGCTAACCATGTAGGATATTCGACCACTCGGAGAACCCCGGCGTTGATCTGTTTGGTGACCTCTCCTTTGATTTTCAAGCACATGTCTGGTTTGAATTTCTTGATCTTTTGCTTCACTGGTGGGCATGTTGGATTGGGTGGTAGTTTGTGGGCCACAATAGATGTACTGAGGCTAGTCGTTTCATCATATGACGAGGCGAATATGTCCTCATATTCCCTTAAGAATTTAGTATATACCTCTTTTTCTAACGGCGACAGATGAATGCTGATGCGTGATTCTTTGACGTTCTCTGTGTTTCCCAGGTTGACGACCTCAGTCTCGTCCAAGTTAGACTTAGTTCTATTCTCAAATTTCTCGACTTCTTTAATAATATCCTCAGGTATACCATCCTCATCCGACTCAGAATCCATTTGTTGCGTTGCCTCGTTGCAGGTCACAGTCGTCGGTTCATCAAGATAAGTAATAGTAATGATGTATGAATAAAGTAATGGGGAGGAAAACAATAGCAAGTAAATATAAGTAAAATGTAAGATTTATAAGGAAATTGGAAATGCTTGATAAATTGAGTAATTGTTTGAACATAAGAGCTCTATCTTGCACAAATTAAAAATGCGAAAAGGAAGGAAATGCTTTGAATAAATAAACTGTAAATAATGTTTGTTTTGTTAGCCTTGCTACCCCGAGGCTCGACGAGCTTTGGTTTTCCTGACAGACAAACTGTTGAGATGTGATCCCTTGCTCACGACTTGTATGGAAGGGCCTTCCTCCCCCTCTTCTTCAAAAATGACACAGCAATCCATATCCTCTTCATCCAAAAATAAATCCCTTATCGCTGCTAGTGCTTCTTCTTCGTCTGTACCATATATGATGTTAGCCGACTGGAAAGTCTGCTCTATACGGGGTATTGGCTGCTCTAATGGGTAGTAGGGGCCGCGCCATAGTGGAGACCAGTCCCTGAACTCCTTCCAAGTGTACTCGTACCCTAGACCAAAAGTAGTACCATGCTTCTTGAGTGTTATTGGCTTTGTTATTCCTTGAATATGCTTACCGAGCCCTTTACCCAGCTCGTACCTTGACAGTTTAGTATGCTTTCGGTCTTACTGCCCCACCACTTTTCTTTGTCAATAGCGTTAACACGATCTATGTTATGATAGATTTCTCCGCCCAACTTTCTCGTTCCATCGATGACCGAAAAGGTCTGGCGACCATAGATATAGTTGCTACCGTCACCATGAATGATTACCTCTTGATGGTTCAATTCAATCTTCACAGCTTGATGTAGGGTGGATGCCACGTCCCCAGCCACGTGGATCCAAGGTCGTCCCAATAGTAAGTTGTAAGATGCAGGCACATCTATCACTTGGAAATCTACATCGAACCAAGTTGGTCCCATTTGTAAACATAAGGTAATTTCTCCCATGGTGGATCTTTGAAAACTGTCGAAGGCCTTTACGTTGATCTCTCCTTCATTTATCTCATGTAAACTCTTTCCCAATTTCTTGAGCGTGACCAGCAGACAGATGTTGAGGCCGAAAACCCCATCAATTAGGATCCTTGTGATGAAATGATCCTCACATTGTACGGTGATGTGTAATTCTCTATTATGCCTTAGCCCCTCGGGCGGTAACTCATCTTCATGGAAAGTTATCTTGTGACTCTCCAGTATTTGGCCCACCATATTGGCCATTTCCCTACTAGTGATATTGTCTGGCATGTATGCTTCATTCAGCACTCTTAGTAAAGCACTCCTGTGAGTTCCAGAGTTTTGTAACAAGGAGAGGATGGATAACTGAGCTGGCATTTTGTTCAACTGGTCGAGGACCAAGTATTCCTTAGCTTGTATCTTTCTCCATTGATCATCAGAACCTGTTTTAACGATGAGGGGACGGTTGTTGGCCTTCTTGCTAGACTCGGCCAAATGTTCAAGGGTATAAACTCTGCCAGTTCTTGTCATACCCTGTGCAGCGATGGCTTCTTCAGACTTGCCTTTACCTTTCCTTCTCTCTTCAGCGGTATAGTCCCATGGAATGACGTCTGAATAAAAGGGTGCCGTTTTTGACATTTCCACTTAAATAGGTGTGGTCATTCTTATTCCTGCCGGAGTATATGTTATAGATGGCCGGATTGCAACTTTGAGCGGTCGCACAAACTCGACTTCGATCGGCCTAGGGCTTTTCCCTCAGCGGGTGGCCTTGATTCAAACTCAAGTGGAATTGACATGTTTACCTCAACTTCCTCAGACGACTGTATCTGGACCACAATCGGATAAAGAGTAATCGCAGGCTTCTTTGGATCACCCTCGGCAATTAGCCCAATTGATCCCTCAGGATCCCAATCATCTTCAACCTCAATCATGTGGATGGTGCCTTCCAACCATGATGCCTTTGAATAATGATATGCAAGTTGAATATAAGAGATTCGCAGGCTATGAAATGATGTTCTCGGGCCATGCAGATGATGCCTCTGAACGATGACGCCTTTGGACAAGTTGGCGATATTTCAGCCCATGAAAAATGCAGTATGATGCCGACAAGACAGAGATTAGTCTTGCGATTTGCAAAAGGAAAGAGGGGCAGAACTTAGCCCGAAAGAAAGCGTAAATAAATAACGTAATGAAAGGTGACTGCTTTGAAAAGGTAGAAAGGAGCTCTGTGTAGTGTAATAAGATGCAGAGAGAGGTAGCGTAGAACCTCGGAAGGCGGAATAATGGCCTTATGCAAGAAGTAAATGTAGATGGAGGTAGAGTTTAACCCCGGAAGGCAGAAAGTTAGATTTACGCAATGTGAGAAAAATGCAGAGAGACAATGCTTAGTCTCGGAAGGCAGAAAGGTAGCCTTATGCAATGTGAGAAAAATGCAGAGAGACAATGCTTAGTCCTGGAAGGTAGAAAGGTAGCCTTATGCAGTGTGAGAAAAATGCAAAGAGACACTGCTTAGTCTCGGAAGGCAGAAAGGTAGCCTTATGCAGTGTGAGAAAAATGCAGAGAGACAATGCTTAGTCTCGGAAGGCAGAAAGGTAGCCTTATGCAGTGTGAGAAAAATGCAGAGAGACAATACTTAGTCGGGAATGGCAGAGGTAGCCTTGTGAAATGTGAGAAAAATGTAGAGAGACAATGCTTAGTCTCGAAAGGCAGAAAGGTAGCCTTGTGCAGAGATGCGAATGCAGATGGAGGTATAGCTTAACCTCGGAAGGCAGACTGATAGCCTTATGCAGATGCGAATGCAGATTGAGGTAGAGCTTAACCTCATACAAGATGGAGACAAAGCTTAGTCTCGAGAGGCAGGAAGGTAGCCTCATGCAATGCAAAAAATAAAGTGATAGTAAGAGTTCTTCGATGATGATAAAGTGTGATGATACGACTGTTGTGAATGAAGTATCGTTTGCAATGATGATAGTAGTAAGCGTTGGCATGTGCAATGAGTTCGAGAGTGTATCCTTGAGAAGCATGCATCTTGTGGGGGTATTGAGATGTCTTGGGATTTTTTCGTTTTTATGCATGCATCCCAAGAAAAATCGTTAATTCTATAGATGGAAAGGTTAGTTCGTATACCTGCTGGCTCGGATCGGCCTATCTGCTTGATGATGATGACTTTGTTTGTACCACAGGGGTAGCGTTGCTAAAACAAACTGTTTTTTTGAGAAATAAATATGCACAGTTTTATAAAATATGATATAACATATAGAAAAGAATAGTTTTCTTTGTATGAACTGACAACCATGACGCGACTCAATACATTGAAACCTCTCTTGCTGCGGAGATTTGAGGGTCCTCCTCAACATTTTGCCCCAGTTTGATGGGTGAAGGCTTCTGGCTGTTACTGGTGCGGTGCTTGACTGAACTTGATTCGGAATTTTGAGGTCCCTCCTCAAAATTCTGCCCCAGTTTCCATTCGTGGGGGAAATGAAAAATTTATTAAAATATTACCAAACCCATAGGGTTGCCTACGTATCCCCTCTTAAATGGGAATTAGGTCAGGCGTAGTTCAATTTACAACACTGATAGAAGCATAATAATTACACATAGTAGCACTTGATTGCGTCTGAATTGATTGGTTTAGGCCAAATTTCTCCATCCATTTCTGCCAGTATGAGTGATCCTCCTGTTAGTACTCGGTGAACCATGTACAGGCCTTGCCAATTGGGAGAGAATTTCCCTTTGGCTTCGTCTTGATGAGGAAAGATTTTCTTTATCACCAGCTGCCCCGGTGTGAATCGTCTTGGTTTGACTTTCTTGTTGAAGGCTCTGGTCATTCGGTTCTGATATAGCTGACCATGACAAACCGCGTTCATTCTTTTTCCGTCTATGAGGGCCAATTGCTCATATCGGCTTCTTACCCATTATGCGTTGCTGAGCTCGGCTTCTTGTATGATTCTCAGAGATGGAATCTCGACCTCGGCAGGAATGGCGACTTCCATACCATATACAAACAAATAAGGGGTTTCCCTAGTTGACGTGCGAATTGTGGTGCGATATCCCAACAGAGCAAATGACAGCTTCTCATGCCACTGCTTGTGCTTCTCTATCAACTTTCTCAGTATCTTCTTGATGTTCTTGTTGGCAGTCTCAATGGCTCCGTTTATTTGAGGTCTGTATGCTGTAGAATTCTCGTGCTTGATCTCGAAGGTTTCACACATTACTCTCATCAAATCACTGTTGAGATTGGAACCATTATCGTTGATGATCGACTCTGGAACTCCAAACCGACAAACAATGCGGTCGCGGACAAAGTTGGCTACACTTTCTTAGTAACAGCTTTGTAAGATGCTGCTTTGACCCATTTGGTGAAATAATCAATGGCAACCAGAATGAACCTGTGTCCGTTGGAGGCGGCAGGCTCGATTGGTCCAATAACATCCATGCCCCAAGCGGCGAACGGCCAGGGTGAGCTTGTTGTATTAAGCTCGCTGGGAGGTACCTTTATCATATCCCCATTTATTTGACATCGATGGCATTTGCGGACATGCTGGATGCAGTATGTTTCCGTGGTCATAAAAAAATAACCAGCCCGAAGTATCTTCTTTTCTAGAACAAAGTTCATATGAGGACCGCATGTACCAACATGTATTTCCTCCAACAGCTTCGTTGCTTCATTTGCTTCGACACATCTTAGCAAAACCAGATCGGGAGTCCTCCTATACAGTATTCCTTCGGTGTAAAAGAAGTTATTTGATAACCTTCGAAGAGTGCGCCTTTGAGTAGCGTTTGCAAGTTCTGGGTACTCTCCCTCTGCCAAGTACTCCTTAATGTCATGAAACCAAGGTTTTTCGTCTGCTTCTTCTTCAATGTGGGCACAGTAGGCCGGTTGAGTGTGAATCCCCACCGGGATAGGATCAATGAAGTTCTTATCTGGATGTTGTATCATAGATGACAAGGTAGCCAGTGCGTCGGCGAACTCATTCTGGATTCTGGGGACGTGCCAGAATTAAATCTTCGTGAACCTCCTTCTCAATTCCTGCACACGATGTAGGTATGGTAGTATCTTGGAATTCTTGGTCGCCCATTACCCTTGGACTTAGTGTATCAATAAGTCGGAATCACCGATCACTAATAATTCCTAAACATTCATGTTGATGGCCAAATTGAGCCCAAGGATGCATGCCTCATATTCAACCATATTGTTGGTGCAGGTGAATCTAAGCATGGCGGATACCGGGTAATGCTGACCAGTTTCTGAAATTAAGATTGCTCCAATACCCATGCCTTTGAAGTTTGTGGCCCCATCAAAGAACACCCTCTAACCGTCGTTGGATTCTGCAATGTCTTCTCCTACGAATGATACTTCCTCATCGGGGAAATATGTTTTCAAAGGTTCGTATTCTCCGTCCACAGGATTCTCAGCAAGATGATCGGCTAATGCTTGTCCCTTAACTGCCTTCTGAGTTACGTAAATGATGTCGAACTCACTTAACAGGATCTGCCATTTAGCCAGCTGACCAGTGGGCATAGTCTTCTGAAAGATGTACTTTAGCGGATCCATCCTCGATATGAGGTACGTTGTGTAGGCACAGAAATAATGCCTCAGCTTCTGTGCGACACAAGTCAAAGCACAACATGTGCGTTCTAATAGAGAATACCGGGCCTCATATGGAGTGAAATTTTTGCTGAGGTAGTAAATTGCTTGCTCCTTCCTTCCTGTTTCATCATGTTGCCCGAGGACGCAACCGAAAGCTCTATCTAATACAACCAGGTAGAGTAATAGGGGTTTACCCGGCTCTGGGGGTACCAAGACTGGTGTTGTTGAGAGGTACGCCTTGATTCTGTCGAAAGCTTTTGGACAATCCTCAGTCCATCTGGTTGCGGCATCCTTTATTAAAATCTTGAAAATTGGTTCACAAATGACGGTAGAATGGGTAATGAATCGGCTGATATAATTGAGCCTTCCCAGAAAGCTCATAACATCCTTTTTGTTCCTTGGTGGCGACAATTCTTGGATGGCTTTGACCTTCGATGGATCTAGCTCTATTCCTCGACGACTGACAATGAACCCTAGTAGCTTGCCAGCAAGAACCCCGAACGCACACTTTGCGGGGTTAAGTTTCAGATTGTATTTCCTTAACCTGTTGAAGAACTTTCTCAAATCTTCCATGTGATCAGCAACTTTCTTTGATTTGATGATGACGTCGTCCACATATACCTCGATTTCCTTGTGAATCATATCATGGAATATAGTAGTCATGGCTCTCATGTAAGTGGCCCCTGCATTTTTCAGACCGAATGGCATCATTTTGTAGCAATACACTCCCCACGGCGTAATGAATGCTATTTTCTCAGCATCTTCCTCGTCCATCCAAATCTGATGGTAACCAGCAAAACAATCTACAAAGGACTGCAGCTCGTGCTTGGCAAGTTGTCAATTAAGATGTGTATGTTCGGCAGGGGAAAGTTGTCTTTCGAACTGGCCCAGTTGAGATCCCGGTAGTCGACGCAGACTCTGACCTTCCCATCTTTCTTTGGTACATGCACAATGTTAGCTAACCATGTAGGATATTCGACCACTCGGAGAACCCCGGCGTTGATCTGTTTGGTGACCTCTCCTTTGATTTTCAAGCTCATGTCTGGTTTGAATTTCTTGAGCTTTTGCTTCACTGGTGGGCATGTTGGATTGGTTGGCAGTTTGTGGGCCACAATAAATGTACTGAGTCCACTCATGTCATCATATGACCAGGCGAATATGTCCTCATATTCCCGTAAGAATTTCGTATATACCTCCTTTCGGACGGCGACAGATGAATGCTGATGCATGTTTCTTTGACGTTCTATGTGTTTCCCAGGTTGACGACCTCAGTCTCGTCCAAGTTAGACTTAGTTCTATTCTCAAAGTTCTCATCTTAGTTAATAATATCCTCAGGTATACCATCCTCATCCGACTCAGAATCCATTTGTTGCGTTGCCTCGTTGCAGGTCACAGTCGTTGGTTCATCAAGATAAGTAATAGTGATGCTGTATGAATAAAGTAATGGGGAGGAAAACAGTAGCAAGTAAATATAAGTAAAATGTAAGATTTATAAGGAAATTGGAAATGCTTGATAAATTGAGTAATTGTTTGAACATAAGAGCTCTTTCTTGCACAAATTAAAAATGCGAAAAGGAAGAAAATGCTTTGAATAAATAAACTGTAAATAATGTTTGTTTTGTTAGCCTTGCTACCCCAGGCTCGACGGGCTTTGGTTGTCCTGACAGACCAATTGTTGAGATGTTATCCCTTGCTCACGACTTGTATGGAAGGGACTTCCTCCCCCTCCTCTTCAAAAATGACACAGCAGTCCATATCCTCTTCATCCAGAAATAAATCCCTTATCGCTGCTAGTGCTTCTTCTTCGTTTGTTCCATATATGATGTTAGCCGGCTCGAAAGTCTGCTCTATACAGGGTATTTGCTGCTCCAATAGGTAGTAGGGGCCGTGCCATGGTGGCGACCAGTCCCTGAACTCCTTCCAAGTGTACTCGTACCCCAAACCAAAAGTAGTACCATGCATCTTGAGTGTTATTGGCTTTGTTAATATTTGAAGATGCTTACCAAACCCTTTACCCAGCTCGTACCCTTGACAGTTTAGTATTCTTTCGGTCTTACTGCCCCACCACTTGTCTTTGTCAATAGCGTTAACACGATCTATGTTATGATAGATTTCTCCGCCCAACTTTCTCCTTCCATCGATGACCGAAAAGGTCTGGCAACCATAGATATGGTTGCTACCGTCGCCATGAATGATTACCTCTTGATGGTTCCATTCAAACTACACAGCTTGATGTAGGGTGGATGCCACGGCCCCAGCCGCGTGGATCCAAGGTCGTCCCAATAGTAAGTTGTAAGATGCAGGCACGTCTATCACTTGGAAATCTACATCGAACCAAGTTGGTCCCATTTGTAAACATAAGGTAATTTCTCCCATGGTGGATCTTTGCAAACCGTCGAAGGCCTTTACGTTGATCTCTCCTTCCTTTATCTCATGTAAACTCTTTCCCAATTTCTTGAGCGTGACCAGCGGACATATGTTGAGGCTGGAACCCCCATCAATTAGGATCCTTGTGATGAAATGATCCTCACATTGTACAATGATGTGTAATGCTCTATTATGCCTTAGCCCCTCGGGCGGTAACTCATCTTCATGGAAAGTTATCTTGTGACTCTCCAGTATCTGGCCCACCATATTGGCCATTTCCCCACTAGTGATATTGTCTGGCACGTATGCTTCACTCAGCACTCTTAGCAAAGCACTCCTGTGAGTTCCAGAGTTTTGTAACAAGGAGAGGATGGATAGCTGAGCTGGCGTTTTGTTCAACTGGTCGAGGACCAAGTATTCCTTAGCTTGTATCTTTCTCCATTGATCATCAGAACCTGTTTCAACGATG
>ML298966.1:23021-42699 GCA_005239495.1 Nicotiana undulata
TGGGGGGGGTGGGGGGGAGGGGGGGCGGTTGTTGGCCTTCTTGCTAGACTCGGCCAAATGTTGAGGGGTATAAACTCTGCCAGTTCTTGTCATACCCTGTGCAGCGATGGCTTCTTTAGACTTGCCTTTACCTTTCCTCCTTGCTTCAGCGGTATAGTCTCATGGAATGACGTCTGAATAAAAGGGTGTCGTTGTCGACATTGCCACTGAAATAGGTGTGGTCATTTGAGTATATGTTATAGATGGCCGGATTGCAACTTTGAGCGGTCGCACAAACTGGACTTCAATCGGCATGGGGCTTTTCCCTCAGCGGGTGGCCTTGATTCAAACTCAAGTGGAATTGACATATTTACCTCAACTTCCTCAGACGGCTGTATCTGGACCACAATCGGATTGAGAGTAGTCACAGGCCTCTTTGGATCACCCTCGGCAATTAGCCCAATTGATCCCTCAGGATCCCAATCATCTTCAACCTCAATCATGTGGATACCGCCTTTATGGTCAGGCAGCGGATTATTGCGAATATTAGGAGCAGGGTCCTTGGCTACAATGATTTTGTTATCTATGAGGGTCTGTATCTTGTCTTTCAAGGAACTACATTCCTCAATGGTGTGTCCCTTCGTGCCGGAGTTGTAAGCACAGGTTTTGTTTGGGTTGACCCACTGAGATGGGTTCTCAGGGAGGACAACAGGGATGGGTGTGACATAACCTGCGGCTTTAAGCTTTTCATATAATTTGTCAATGGGTTCAGCTATGGCGGTATACAGTTTTGGTGGACGACGGTCAAAATTTGGGCGAGGTCTTGGGATGTTTTGGCGAGCAGGTGGTGATTGGTAGTGAGAAGGTTGGGAATTGTAGGCATTATAAACGGGAGCTGGTTGGGAGTATCTGGGCGAGGTAGGATGATATGTGGGTGGTGGAGCTTGGAAGGCGGGTGAGGGTGTTTATTGAGGTGAGGGTGCTTGGTAGCTTGGAGCTGGTTGGTACGTGAAGGAAGGTGCGGGGTATACTTGGTATTTGGGAGGGGACTTGGCTTGGTGTTCAACCATCACGGCTCCTACATCCATTTTCTTGGACACACCACCGGGTTGCAGAGCTTTGTTGGTAGCCTGTAAGGCTTCAAAGTTAGTAACCATACCGTTTTTTCTGCCTTCCTCGATTCGCTCTCCCAACTTGATGATATCAGAAAACTTGTGCTCTTCGACCATCATCAGCCGCTCATAGTACTGAGGATCCCTAGCGCGCACGAAGAATTTCTTCATCTGCTCTTCTTCCAAGGTTGGCCTGACCTTAACGGCCTCTAACCTCCAATGAGTAGCATACTCGCGAAAAGTCTCAGTTGGTTTATTCTTCAAGTTCTGGATGTAGAACACATCCGGTGCATTCTCCATGTTGAATCTGAATCTATCCATGAAGTCTATAGCCATATTCACCCAATTGATCCATTTATTTGGATCCTGATTGATGTACCAGGATAGTGCATCGCCTTTCAAACTCCTCATGAAGAGTTTCATGCGGATCTTTTCATCTTTTCCCACGCCGACCAATTTGTCGCAGTAAATCCTCAGATGGACTCTTGGGTCACCAGTACCATCAAACATTTCGAACTTAGGAGGCTTGTACCCCTCGAGCAGTTCAACATCAGGCTGTATGCAAAGGTCCTCATAATTCAATCCCTCAACCCCTTTAACTCCTTCGACGCATTGAACTCGGTTGTTCAATTTGTTGAGTTCCTCGGCCAGATTCTTGATGAGCTTGTCCTTCTCGTCAGACTCATAGGTATGTGGTGCAGAATTAGCTACGGTTTCCACATAAATGGGGTTGTCATAAGCCTGGAAGTGGTCTCTCATCCGATCTTGAGGAGGTGGAGTGTTGTAGTTGCGTGGTGCTGGTGGAACGGGATCTTTGGGGTGATTGGGTTGTTTTGGGACGTTTTTGGGTAAAGTGGGGTTCAGAGTATTTGGGAAGTGAACGTCTGGAATGTTGATGGAGAATGATAGGTGGGCCAAATTCTTGACTTGGTCAAGTTCCTCTTGGAACTTCAGCAACTTCTTCTCTAGTGGAGATATACCCTCGTGCAGAACCTGAATACCCTGACCATCAATGATCTCAACCTGTTCCTCCCTGTTGTCTTTTCTAGTACCGCTTGCATCTACCATTTTAGTTTTACCCTTGATTTTTCCTTTGGGAGGACTGGGAGTAGGAGTAGGAGTAGGGCCCTTTGATCTGATGCAATAAGATGTTGATGCCAGAGTGCACGAATTAACCTTTGGGGAAGGGGAATAACTAACAAAAGGTAGTGAAGTTAGTGAAGATATAAAGAATATTGCGGTAATTTAAACACATAATGCGAAAATGTAAAACGCATCCTAAGTTGGGAACCTCTTTATGCCCGAGGTAGGCCTAGCGACAAATTAATTTGGAGAACATAAATACTAAATGCCTCATTTTATTGATGATAAAATAGACGAATCCAACTTGAGTCTAAAAATACGAAAAATACAAAATGTCATTAATGGCCAATGGCCTTATTACATAAAAAGCAAAGTAAAGACAAATCCTATCTATTTGGTCTCAGAACGATCTTCCCCAGACTCTGCACCTCTACTTGCTTTGATCAACATTCCCATCTCGCGGAGTCCCAACAGCAAGTAGGTCTTGGCTAAAATACCTACTTCAACTCCCTCGGTCTTTTGATAAGTCTCGATCCTCCTAAGGAACTTTTTCTCCAAGTCAACGATGCCTCGTTCCAAGTGTGATAGCCTCTAGGTAGAATTGATAGCCATGTCCTTCCATTCCTCGATCAGCTTTTTGTTGGCTATATGGATTTTGTGATGATCTTCTTCACAGTCACGGAGCCTTTTGCACAATTGGTTGAACCTAGTCGTTGCCTCAGCTTTCTCGTCTATGACCCTATGTCATTGAGCGAAACCTGGCTCAATATTTCCTCCCCAGTTATCTTCCAACCATCCCAGATAGTAAGGAGAGCAACCAGCGTGATACCTGTCAGGCTTGATAGTATCCTTCTCCAACCGGATCCTGCAGTGCCACAATTGCTGAGCTTGACACTTGTGAGGACTGTCATCATTTTGGAAGTCCGCCCTGAGATGACTCATTTTCTCGACCCTTGGGATGACTTGCTTCCTCCCTGCCTGCCTCATGACACGAATCGGGACGTAAGGGTATGTCCTTCTAAGACCAATCACTATCAGTAACGAAGTACCTCTAGTCCGAATGATGAACTCGTCGGTCCGGAACCACTCGAACATCCATTGGATTTGATTCTCGGTCAGATCTCCCAATAACTCAACCCATCCCTTGGCATTTTCTGGCTGTGCAAACATATCGGGGATGTAGTTCATACGCTTTGGGTGATGGAAAGCAATATGATCATCCCAAATTCTCCTATGTATGTCTTGACGGTAGTCGCCCCTTTGTAAATGCTCGGTGAGCCAAAGCTGAAGTAGCAGGTTGCAACCCTCAAAATGTTTTGCTCCTCATTGAACTTTCTCCAAAGCTTGGTATATGTCAGCAACAATCATATGTACAATGCTGAAATCTTGTCCGTCGATCCCTTCCATCAGAGTCTTGGTAACCATAGCCAATCTGGTGTGGATTCTCCCCTTCTTTGTCGGGAAGACCATCAATCCCAAAAAGCAGAATATGAAGACGAATACACGGCGGTGAATGTGTCCTAGAGAGGTGAGGGCGAACTCTTCCTGATATGTGCGGTAAGACTGACTACGATTATACCTCTCGTATAAATAGTCAAAAGGGATGTACGAGTTTTCTAAGCAGACTAAATCCAGATTCTTATTGAGTCCCATCATTTTGAGAAAACCCCGTCCTGTTCGATTTTCAGGCATCAATAACCCTTGAGACTCCCAAGACAAACCAGCTAAACCCCCTACCTCCTCCAGCACTGGTGCCATCTCATTGTTCCCAAATCGAAAAACCGATCGATCACAATCCCAGAATAAGGTGGCAACCTTTATCATCATGTTATTAGGCTGAATGTCCAAAAGAGAGGGAAAGTTGCCCAGGTGTTTTTTGACTGTTGTTTTGTCGCTTGAATGCAAGTCTTCCCACCAATTCAGAAGTTTTGGGTGGATGTTGGTGACCATGCCGAATTTGGGGACCTCGTGCCTCATCTCTGCAAGATAAACTTGTTAGGCCCTTACCCCCACCAGACTCGACTATTTAATACCAATAATTAGCAATGTACATTTAAGTTCTCCAAATAAATGCACAGAACGTGAAGGCATCTTTTTTGGTTCCAGGGAAACCCAATGGACTTTGGACAAGGCTATCTTAAAAGCTATTGTGCGGACAACACGTTAGCCTGGCTAGGTGTGACCATGATGCATGCAACATACAATAGAGTAAGGTTTCTATTGGGGTTTTAGACTGGTACCCTTGAGCGGACAACTCAAGGGGGAAGGCATGGAACTGTCGACTGCACCGCTGATCGACTAGTTTTACCGCAAATACGCCTTTCCAAATTTAGGGTGTAATAATATTGGAATAGCGCAATCACTCATTGTAAGCGTTGCTATAAGTTTTGTTTGGCACGAGTGGAATATGAATGCGGAGCATGATATGCAATAATAAGCACTAAAACAGATAGACATGTATTTTCACGTTTGAGGAAAACGGTAAAGAAAGGAAATACACAGTTATAATGGAAAGCGGTTACAAAGAAAACATGAAGATATGTCAGTTACGTTCAGGTGAAATAAATACTTGTAAAAAGTAAACAGTTAACGGCATGCAACGGAGAATAGGAAAAGGCATAATCATTTAAATGCAAATTAAAGGTCCAAATTCACAAAGCAAATTGTAATGGTATAAGCCTAGGGAAGATCCCCAGCAGAGTCGCCATGCTGTCGCGCCCCCTTTTTCTATCGCACGGGTTAGGTACGGAGAGATCGGGTTTATGACATTCTGGACAACTCCTTAAAGGAAGAGTCGCCCACCTAACGATTTTGTGGTGCGTTAGGGCACCTAGAGTTGATAACTCATGAGCTAGTTCGCGTTACCAGAGATTGGGTAAGGGCTTGGAATTATCCCAAGGGGAAGGTATTAAGAACCCCTCAAGATCCACAACTGTGGGTCCCAGCCAATAAGTTTTGTGAATTTGGACGGTGAGCAAGTAACAAATAAGGTTCACATAGGAGGGGATTTAAAACAAGTATGAAAATCTTTAAAGGTTTTGAATAACATAAACATTTGAAAAGAATTATCCTAGGTTTAAAGTAATACAGATCACTTCAATGCAATACCCGGTATGTCACACCTCGAGGAGGCGGCTACACGTGGTATTAGCGCACCGGTCATCATATCCGTATTCTACCCTTCCCTCCCCGTAACTTTATTAAAATGCGTGTGTTGGTCACGAATGCTTATTGCATGCCATTACCCGTCCCATCCTGTAAGTCTTGGAGGGTGTTTAGGACTACTAATCCTACAAGGAAAGAACTAGGTTGAACCCTAAGGTTTAAAGGACAAAATACTAAGCGACATGCATAACAAGTAGGAATGCACATATGAGGGAACATATTAAGGCAAAGAAATAGGCTCCTAGATCCCTCCACAAATAAACACGTAGGTAGCACGTCTCATACACAATTAAGGTCTCAAAGTTAAAACAGGAGTTTGAGTATAACAGTAAATCGCAAGAAGAATCTGATTTGGAAAACTTAATGAAGGCAGAGGATTTGATCGAGGTTGAGTGATTCAAAATAGCTGACTTTCAGAAATATAGCAGTTAAAGATAATGGTAAAAACTTAGAAGTATAGTGATTTAAAGCTTTTCAAGAAAACATAGCAGAAAATCATTGAAGTCTTTTTTTTTTTTGAAGTAAAATAGTGATGAGTGACCAGAATACATTAGCTTAACATATAACAGTAGTCATAGGTAATTGCAGTAATCTCAATACGTATTAGGCATAAAGTTTGCCTAGGCATCGCCTATATTGCCTAATTATATCAAAGGGTGAACATGCATATTTAAGTCTGTTTTAAGGGATATATACTTGCAGAAAACGTTTCAAATAAATTAACCATATTTTACGGGATTATTAGATTAAGCAGGCTAGTTAGACATTTTAACAATTGCAACTCAAACAAGTGAAAGATCCTAAGTAACAGGATATCTAATGCACGTAGGAGTTCTTAAAAAACATGGTTTCTAGGATGAAAATGCAGCAAGGACTTTATGACAATTGATGTTGCTTGTTTATTAACTGATCAGAATCATGAAATGAGTATAATAACGTGCTGAAAGTGAAAATCCTAAACCGGGATTTCTAATGTGAAATGCATGTCCTATGCATGTTATCTAATGCACAAATAAGTAATGCCCTATAAGCATGTTTTCTACCCATTACCTAAGCTAGGCATGCATAACCCCCCCTATTCACTATCCATCCCCAATCATTCGTTTACAAATTATTACAGACCATAATAAATGAATTACAATAATGAAAAAGGAAAATAAGAAGTTATTCTATTGGGAGCCTTCAATCAGGCCCAATCTTCCAGACTCACCCCTCTCAATTTTACAGCCTTACATCAACCTGGGTGCGACAAAGCTCCCAAAGGCCTTGGTGAGGGCCCTGGCCAATACTAGTACCCAGCAAATGCCCATGGTTAAACAAGTGCAGTGTAGAGTACCCTACCTCAGTGTCTCAAGGTTCAGAGGGAACTCATGGTCCCTAAGCGATGCACACACTGAGAGGGGTGGAACCTAAAGATCTAGGAATTGTGTGAAGTGCTAAAAGAGGTTAAGAAAGGGAAATTTTAAAATCACTTAGAGACTAACATGAGAAAATAATTTTGAAATAGGAAGTAACAGCACTAATCACTACTCAGTAGAGTTCTAAGCAAACAAACACAAACATGAAAAAGGGTTTAGGGACAAATAAAGATGACAATAGATGATCAGTTTTAGTTACAGGTTCATCACATATTGGGGATATCCTCATGGAAGTAACAAGCATTATACAACTGCTAAAGAGATCACAGAAGAGAGTCTAGACAGATGAAAAAGAAGACACACAAAGATGCTAGACATGCAAAGAGAAGAGAGACAGTAACCACATAGTCAAATGATCCCATAGGCCCTAATGAACAACAGAGAATAGAGCGGGAGTTTGTGCTAAGCTAGAAGAAGAAGAGAGATCATATAGAGGGATTAGATGTGCTAGTGACATGGCAAGCAATAGAACCACAAATAGAAGCATGCAAGGAACAATAAGAACCTCAAATAGAATTGAAACATGTTGTTTGGAACACTTGTTAATTTAAACTAGAAACATACCGGTTATGCAAGTAAAGAGTAGCAGTAAAGTGTAGCAAATAACACAGTAGCCTTGGCTTAGCAGCCGGCTAGTAGCAAGCAGCAGTAGAGAGTAGCAATAGAGACTAGAGAGACAAAACACAAGAGAGTAGTGTATAGAGAGAGTTGAGCCAAATTCGACTAATCAATTTAATGATAGAGTAAGAGTATTTATAGCTTTCAAAGCAGTAGTGAAATAAGGTAAGAATCAAGTCCAGTAGTAATTAAAGGACTTTGAAATCAATTAGTCAAGAAATAAGGCAAGTTTTTATTCGCAAAATATTGAGAATCAGTAGCATATAGGCAGGAATAATCAATACAGGACAAATAAGGAAAAGATCCCTGTAATTTGGTACTAATAACTTAATAAAGAGTAAGGATCAAAAGACCCCTTTAATTAAGGAGTCACTTCACACGGTCAAGACAGGTAAATAAGGAAAGAATAACAAGCACATAGTAGGGGATTGGGGGCAGGTACAGGAAGGTTTAATTAAGGTAACAGCCAAACGGTACAATTAGTTGTAAAACAAGCAAGAGAAATAATCAGTAGTGTAAAGAATATCACAAGGAATCAATCAAAGAAAATCAATCACAGGAAATTAGGGATTCAATGTTAACAACACTGGTATTAAAGGACACATTCCATGAACATATAGGCAGAGTATAAAGCAGGCAAAATCGAATTGGAGCCCTAGTATAACAGCAAAAATCAGAATCAATCGAAGCATACTCATGAGAACACAACAACAAATGAAGCAAGTAAACATATACATCGAAACCAAGTCAGAAGCTAGGGTTACATCTATAGATTTGGGGTTTTAGCAAAAACTCAAACAACAAAGTAAAAACCTCGAATAAACAGGCAAACATAAAGAATAATAAGATAATACTGAGAAATCTGGAATTTAAGCCATTTAAGAGGGGTTCTAAGAACCCTAGTGTTTAAAAGCAAAAAGGAAAATCGTTTGCAAAACATCAGGTTTTAAGAAAACATAGGTGAGAATCATCGAGACAAACATAGATATATTGCATATCTTGGAAAAAGTTGAAAGGTCAAGAACTAGGGTTTCAGAAATAGAACTCGTAGATGGTCGAAAGACCTTTTGTAATACTCAGAGATGGTGATAGCCGGAACACCACCGAGTTGAACCTCGCCGGAGAAGGCCGGAAACGTCCAGGCAGGAGCCTTTATGGCCGTTCTGGCATGGTTGAAGCTTTAAAGGGTCTTAGAGATGAAGTAGCCGGAGAGACAGCTTCATGGTGGCCGGTGGTTGAAGGGGTGAGCTTGGAAGTGGCCGGAGATGAAGACCATCGGATGAGATGAAGAGCCTAGAAGTCTCTAGAGAGATGAGGGAGCAGAAGAGTCGAGAAGAGAGATAGTGAGTCTTGGGAAAATGAGAGACGGGGAGGGGGTAGGTTAAATTAATTAAGGCAAGTAATTATCTGGGCCGTTGATCTCGTTTGATCAACGGCTCAGATTGAATGGGGATTGGGTCGGGTTGGTTCAGGGTTTGGGTTTGGGTATTTTAATTGGGTTAAAGGGTTGGGTAATAGGTTTGAAATGTGGTTAGATTTTAAATGAAGATAGGCTAGATATTAAATGCCCAAATAAATAGGATAATTAATTAATTAAAAAGCTGAATAATTATACAAAAAAATGAAATTAAGTTAAAATAAGTATAATTACAATAATTAGCCAATATAAAAATGTAAAGACATAAAATTCGAATTTTAAAGGTATAAAATGACTAATCCGGCTATAATTGCAAAATGATTGTAATTGCAACTAAATAGGACTCGATTAGTCAATTTATGAAATATTTGGATTTTAATAAAAAAGAAAAAAAGTGATTATAAATGACATACTAAATTGGAAAGTATTTCGAAATTTATTTTAGAGAACAATTCATGAATTATTAAAATATGAAGTACTAAATAAATATGGAAATAATTTAGGTAAAAATATGGAAAAATTACGAAAAATACTCATTATTGCAAAGAGTGATTTTGAAAGATTATATATAAGTTCGAAAAATAATTTGAGGAAAAATTGGGTATCAACAATAGTCGAACTCATATACCCAGGTAGAGTTGGATCAGAATTGAACCATGTACTCAACAACTGACTCTATAAATACTCAATGTATTACTACTGAAACAAGAGACGCACAAAGACAAAAGTGAATCAAGTTCTGAAAAGCAAAAGTTTCCAGGATATTTTGCAAGCAGAAGTATTGTGCGAAGGCTATAGTTCAACTAAAAGAAACAGTTTCAATGTTGATGTATTGAGTCTAGTTGATTGTAGTAGGCGATTTATGATTGTATCTTTCAGCTTTCATAGAAGCAATTATAATAGGTACACATTGTTCAAGTTAGAGTTAGCTTGAAATCTGTAGAAATTAGCTAGAGGCTAGTTGATACAAAGAGGATTAGAGTTAATCCTATTACAAAAGAGTTTATTTTGTAAGTCCGTTTTTGGATCAGAGTTTAGTGAAAAGTTTTGAGCAAATCCTACTGAGGAGTAGGTCGTGGTTTTTTCACCTTTTGAGCCAGGTGTTTTCCACGTAAAAATCTCTGTGTCTTTACTTTACTGCTTTATTATTCCGCAACAGTAGAAAGTAGTACACCAAGAAGAACCAGGTTCTTCTTATTAGACAGCACTGGAAAATTGGGTACTACACAATTAACTTATATTATTGTGTAGTATTGAAGTCTAAAACATCAATTGGTATCAGAGCAGGTTATCCTTGAAAAGGCTAACACCTTGGAAAAGATTAGGATGAGTGCACCACCTGGGGACTGGGAAGGTCAATCAACCGCAAGGCCACCACTCTTCAATGGCCAATACTATTCTTGGTGGAAATATAGAGTGAAGGACCATCTTATTGGGGAGGACTATGAACTATGGGACATAATCACTGATGGACCCCTTGCAAAAATGAAGAAGACTGCTGAAGGTGTAGATTTACCTAAGACTAGGGCTAACTGCACGGCTGAAGATTTGAAGAAATGGGAGAAGAATGCCAAGGCCAAGAAGTGGCTAGTATGTGGACTAGGTCTTGATGAATACAGTAGAATCCAAAGCTGCACAACAACCAAGGAAATCTGGGACACTCTACAAGTAGCCAATGAAGGAACACCTCAAGTTAAAAGGTCTAGAGGTACACTACTATACTCTCAGTATGAAAACTTCACTATGAAAGAAGGAGAGACTATTCAAGAGATATACACAAGGTTTACAACCTTGACCAATAAACTCAAGTCTCTTGGAAGAATCATACTTGAAGAAGACAAGGTAGAGAAGATCTTGACAAGGGTTTTGCCTATCTCTTGGGAAAGCAAGATCACTGCTATCCAGGAATTCAAAAATATGGCAACCCTTAGACTGGATGAGTTAATTGGAAATCTCACTACTTATGAACTTAGAAGGTAAACCATGAAGATGGATGCCCCAAAGAAGGATAGAAGTCTAGCACTGAGGATCACTGAAGGAGCAGATCTGGAGGAGGATGAGATGGCCATGATCACTAAAGAATTTAGAAACTTTCTCATGAGGAAGAAGGGCATCTCTAGGGGAGGAAACTTCAACAAGGCAAAGGCACCAGAAAGGCCAGCTAACGAGGGATGCTACAAGTGTGGAAAAACTGACCATTTCATCAAAAACTGCCCTCAGTTGGAAGTAGAATGGAGGAAAGATAGATATGAAAGAAAGAACAGGAAGAAGGAACTAGTCCAACCCAAGAGAACCACTACAAAGGCTATGGTTGCTTCTCGGGGGGAAAGTTCAGATGAAGAATCAGAGGATGGTGAGACAGAAGATTAGGCTCTCATGGTAATAGGAGAATCTGATGAGGGAACTTATGAAGAACCAGAGGTAAGTATCTCACAACTTAAAACTAAAATAAAGTTTTTATCTAAGGAGAAACTCTCTGAGTTGCTACTTGACTTCATAGAATATTCTGAGGAAACAACCAAAGAGAAGGATCAACTATCTAAAGAGTGTGCAATGCTAAAAGCAGAATGCATGGACCTGGAAATAAGGGTCAGTGAATCTGAAAAGAAAAACACTGTCTTGATGAACCAGGTCCATCCACTCGAAACTGAAATCCTAGAACTAAAATCTGAAAACTTAAAGTTAAGACTAGGATCTAGTAAAAAGGTGGTTGATCACTCTCATGCAATGTTAGAAGAAGACTTAGGAAAACTAAAGGATAAAATGTATGCCAAGGATGAACAGATAAAATCTCTTAAAGAAGAACTTGGCAAAGTCAAACATGAATTTGATAGAACACGCAAATGGAATACATCTTCTGATGCATTAACTTGGCTTCAAGAGAATCACAGTAGCAACCAGAGAGGTATTGGTTTTGGGAGTTAATTTCCTAAGTGGGATCCCAAAAGCAAGTATCTCACTCTACCTGAAAATAAAATGTGCACCCATTGTGGGAAAACTGGATACTACAAATATGAGTGTGTTGTAAAAGAGCAGGGCAGTCAGAAAAATGAGAGATTCATTAAAAAGAAGAACTGGTTACCAAACTGGGCCAAAAAAAATTTGATTCACCCATTCTCTCATAGAAAAGGACCCAAACTAGTTTGGGTTCTTAAAACTAACCCTAATTTGCTTTTGTAGGTAAAAGTGAAGGGAAGCAGCCTAATTTGGTTTTTGGATAGTGGCTGCTCTAAGCATATGACAGGGAACAAGGAAAAGTTCCTTTCACTTGAAAACCTCAAATGAGGAAATGTCTCCTTTGGAAACGGAAAGAAAGGTGAAATTATAGGGGTCGACAAGGTAGGTAAAGATGACACACGTTCAATTGAACATGTGTATCTGATAGATGGCTTGAAATATAGCCTAATCAGTGTGTCACAACTGTGTGACAGAGGTAACCTTGTCGCTTTTACCTCCACAAAATGTTTTGTGTAAATCTGCTTACTGACAAGATTGTTTTGCAGGGAAAGAGAATAAACAGTATCTATGTCATTGACTTGTCCACACTGTCTGACAATGAAATCACTTGCCTTAGTGTGTTGGATAGTGATCCCCTCCTGTGGCACAAAAGACTTGGTCATGCAAGTCTGACTCAGCTTAACAAGCTAGTCTTTAAGGACTTAGTGGTAGGACTCCCTAACATTAAGTTCAAGGAAGACAAAGTTTGTGAGGCATGTGCAAGGGGGAAGCAGGTAAGATCTTCTTTCAAAAGTAAGAAAATGGTCAGTACCACCAGGTCGTTGGAACTGGTTCATCTGGATCTGTGTGGTCCAATGAGAACTCTGAGCAGATGTGGTAAGAAATATGTGATGGTGTTAGTTGATGATTACTCAAGGTTCATGTGGACCTTATTTCTGGAATCTAAGGATGAAGAATTTGATATGTTTATCACATTTATTAAGAAAACTCAAAATCAGTTAGGACATCAACTAGCATCAATAAGATCTGACCAAGGGGCTGAATTTGAAAATGCTAAATTTGCTGAGTTTTGTGATGAACATGGTATCAATCACAACTTTTTTGCCCCTAGAACCCCACAACAAAATGGGGTTGTGGAAAGAAATAATAGAACTCTTGAAGACATGGAAAGAACCATGATTGTTTCCAGCAAACTACCACACAACTTCTGGGCAGAAGCAATAAACATTGTGTGCTATACAATCAATAGACGCATGACCAGGCCACTGGTAGAGAAAACTCCCTATGAATTACTCAAAGGAAGAAAGCCCAATATATCCCATCTTAGGTCTTTCGTATGTAAATGCTATGTGCACAATGATGGCAAAGATTCCTTAGGTAAATTTGATCTCAGAATTGATGATGGAGTATTCTTGGGATATTCATCACATAGTAAAGCCTATGAAGTGTACAATAAAAGAACTATGTGTGTAGAGGAGAGTGTGCATGTTATATTTGATGAAACTAACACTCTTTCTGAGAGACAGGAACCAGAAGATGAGGAGCTTGGACTGGTGAGAAGCAGTGAACACATTGAAGCAGCCATGGAAGATGGAACAGGTGATGGACCAGGTCCAACTACCCCAAGCAACATGACAGGGGGAACTCAACATGTGAATCCTGACCCTGATCCTGTTCCACAACAACAAAACAACATGGAACTATCCATAAGTGAACTACTAGTACTCAAACCACACAGATATCAGAGTTCTCACCCTCTTGAAAACATCATAACATATTTGTCATCCGGAATCAATACAAGAGCTTCCTTGAAAAATCTGTGTGCGTTTGATGCCTTCCTATCCTTAATCGAACCAAAGAGAATTTTGAGATATTTGAAAGGCACCACTGACTTGTTCCTTTGGTATCCTAAAGGTAGTAATTTCGACCATGTAGGATATGTTGATGCTAATTATGCAGGTTTCCTGGTTGACAGGAAGAGTACTTCAGGCATGGCTCACTTCTTGGGCTCTTGCCTTGTATTTTGGGCCACCAAGAAACAAAACTCAGTAGCTCTGTCTACTGCTGAGGCTGAATATGTGGTTGCAGCCTCTTGCTGTGCCCAGTTGCTTTGGATCAAGCAACAACTCCTGGACTTTGGTATAGATGTGGGATGCATTCCTATTTACTATAATAACACTAGTGCAATTAGTATGACGAAGAACCCAGTTCATCACAAGAGAACTAAGCACATAGATGTTAGGCACCAATTTTGGAGGGACAACTATGAAAAAGGAATGATCTCAATCGAGTTCTGTGCTACTGATCGTCAAATTGCTGATATATTTACCAAAGCACTGAGTAGAGAGCATTATGGGAGAAACATACTTGAATTAGGGATGATTAAGATCACCTAATTGAAAAATGAAAAATGAAAAAAATGAAAAAAAAAGTGAAATTTTTTTTTTGGCTAGAAAATTCAAATTAGGTACTTAATCAAATTAATCATTGCTCAATATTATGCCTTTATTTCCATACTCTTCTGCCATATATTAATATGATTCCCTAGTTACTAATGATGTTTCTCTATTTTTGTAAATTGAGGCAAACAAAGGATTTTACCTGGATGAACCTGCTTCATCCATGCTGGTTCGCTTAACTGACAAGGTACGTTCTCATCTCCATACATGTATTAATTCAAGTACAGTCATACATGAGCAGGACTCTATCTATTTATGGTTCGAATTCAATTCTAGTACTTACCCAAATAATGAACTAGTTTCAAGAAGTCCCATCTCACTTGATTAGCCTAGTTTTAGGGGGAAAGTAACTGTCCAATCAATGTCTAATCAGTGACAATTCTGAATCGATTAGAATCCCACTTGAGTTAATACTCTTTCATTGTAATTTCCCCATCCATAAGTTATAATAAGTCCATCATTACCCATTGTGCATAAAGCAATAGTATAACCTTGTTCAACTCACTCAACTCACAATCTCTACTGCCTTCTGTCTTTCTTCTCTCTAAACAATTCAAAATCATGTCATCACCCCCACCAGCTTCTTCTGATTCATCTCCAAACAGAGATTATGATAGAGGAAACTATGAATCAGACTCAAATTCACCCTCAGTGTATAGTTCCGAGTCTCCATAAAAGTTGATAACCCTTGAACACCCTACAATCCTAGAACCCACAGCAAACCCTACCCCAGCCTCCAAGCCTCGCCGTGTAAAAGTTCTTGCACGTAAATCTGTGGCTTCTGGTTCAAGAGCCAAATTCTTGGAAGAATTATTGCATGATGAAGAAGGCTCGACACCATAATCGTCCAATGAATCATTCAAATCAGCCAATGAAGATGAAGCACCTTGTTCAACTAGTGGTGAGAAAGGTAATTCTGATGCTATCTCTGAAATAAATAATGCTGATCAACATGTTGTGTTGGTGGGGTCTGTGGTAGATGTTGAAGTGCCTAAAAGGCAAAGAAAATCCGGGAGAGAGAAACCTCTAGAGATCGAGGGAGATGTAAATGTGAGGGGATCGGGAGAGGATGGTACCACACTGGCAATATGTTGTCCCGTTCTTGAAAATCTTGAAGACGATGTCACAATATTAGGGGGAACTAGTCGAGTTGAGGAAGCTGATGATGGGTTGGAGAAATTGATGAAAGCAATCGATGAGCACGTTTCTTCTGGGGAAGAAACTTTGGCTGAAAGATTGAGGAAGTTGATGGACTCATATAACCCCAAGAAAAGAAGGACTTCAAAGTCCAAGAAGTCTACAGCCTCAGTTCCTTCAAAGAAAAGGAAAGTTGATGGTTCTATTGAGGTACCTGTTCCTTAGGTACGTGCTACGCGAAATAATGTAAGAGAGGAGGAAGAGAGGTTAGAAAAGGCTCTGCAAGATAGCAAGAGGAAGAGGGAAGCAAAGGGAAAAGCAAAAGTTGGAGAGCCTCTTGAGGCTGTTGTTGTTGAAGAAGAGACGTTGGACTTGGTCCAACAAGAGGAGAAACTGGCTCCAGTTGTGGTTAGGACACCAAAACTCAAACAAGCTAAGGCTTCTTCAAAGAAGTCCGTTGCTGTGTCCGCTGCAACTCCAAGCACCGTCAAAAGGACCAGGTCAAAGCCAAAGAAAGTAAAAATTGCTACTAAGGAGGATGGTGGTGCTGACTGGAGTGGAGAGGGGGAGAAGGAAATAGGAGAAGTAACTACTGACAGAGTTGCCATGTTTGGCAAGAGAAAGATCTTAAAGGGAAAGTTGATGAAGGATTTGGTCGAGCCTGGAATGAGGTATCTACTATAGTTTCTGGCAGCGCAGGGCTGGAAGGACATGGTCCTTCGCATGGAAGGCAGGCTGATCAGGGATGAAGTTGTGGAGTTCATGGGGAATGCCACAGTCATTGGAGGTAGGGTCACCTCCTTGGTCAAAGGAGTTGAAGTCTCCTTTGATGCTTAAGAACTGGGTGTGATTCTAGATATTCCTCCTGAGGGGTATGAAGATTATACAAGGCAGCGATGGCCTTGTTTAGATAGAATGTCCTCAGCACTCAGTATCACCAGATTCTTCTGCGACAATGAGAAGGAGCTTGAACCCAGGGCTGTGTTCAAGAATGAAATGAAGCCAGAACACAAGCTATTCTTCGAGTTCGTCATCAAGTTTCTACTGCCCAGACAAGAAAGAAGGCACATTGCCAACGATATGGATCTAACCCTCATGGAGTGTCTGTACAGAGGCAAGCAGATAAATTGGCCATCATTCATAATCCAGCTCTTGGACAGAGTGGTGAATTGAACTAAAGATCATGCAATTCCCTATGGCTTTATTCTGACTGTAGTTCTAACTCACTTTGGAGTTCTTGCGAAGAAGGATGAGATGGCTACGACCAAAGATTATTTTGGGAAGGACACACTGTTGTCTTGTGATTATATTGTCACTGCTATGGCAGATTAACCTGGTTCATCTTGGAACCAGCCTGTAAACAGCAAGCTCCGTACTCTGGTGCAGGAAAGCGAGTTAAAGGATATGGAAATCCTTCGTTTGAAATCTCTCTTAATTGAGGTGGAAGCTGAGCGTGATGCTTTAAAAGCAGAACTTGCAAAGGATAAAGAGAAAAATGAAGGTGTTCTACACCAAATGATGTCCCTCCTTCAAACCAAAAACCCAACCTCATCTGCACCCTCCCAGCCTTAGGTTTATCTAGTGCTTCCCAGTTATCCTTCAAGTGCCTAGTTTGGGACAGTGTCTAGCTTTTGTGGTTTCAGTTTTTTTTTTGTTTTGCTCATGTTTTGATCGTTTTTGCTTTACTCTGTTGGTTTTTGATGTGCAGTATTAAATCAATGAAATTTGCTGATTTTAAAAATTGTCTCAATTTCTAATTTAGCTTACATTATTGGTTTCTTGTGTTGATTAATCATGCTTGAACCTACAGTTGCCTAAATTTGGCCATGAGTAAGAATTAAAAATTGGTAAGTTTCATTTTGCAACTTTTCGATGATGCCAAAAGGGGAAAGATGTGTGGTGGTAGGTAGTGTTGTGTTTTTTCAAAAAGTGATGTTTATAACCTAATGCACCTGGTTCTCAGTGATTACTGCTTAAAACTATACAAAGTGTTTAAGTGTATACAGGATAAAAGCATAGAGTTTGTCATCATCAAAAAGGGGTAATTTGTTGGCCCATGTCACTGAATGGGTTTTGAAGATTGACAAGTTGAACCAGGTCCATCAGAGCACACGCATCTGAACGGAACAGTTGGCACAAGAATTGTTCATGCATAGGAGACATCAGTGATTGCTGAGTATCAAAGAGCTAAAAGGATGTCTACTAATACGAAAAGGTTGCAAACTGATAAAGAAGATTGAAGTTGATTTCAGCAAGGACAGAAATAGAGAAGGAAGTTGAGTCATAGTCGAACTCGTATACCCAGGTAGAGTTGGATCAGAATTGAACCATGTACTCAACAACTGATTCTATAAATACTCAATGTATTACTGCTGAAACAAGAGACGCACAAAGACAAACGTGAATCAAGTTCGGAAAAGCAAAAGTTCCAAGGATATTTTGTAAGCAGAAGTATTGTGCGAAGGCTACAGTTCAACTAGAAGAAACAATTTCATTGTTGATATATTGAGCCTAGTTGATTGTAGTAGGCGATTTATGATTGTATCTTTTCAGCTTTCATAAAATCAATTGTAATAGGTACACATTGATCAAGTTAGAGTTAGCTTAAAATCTGTAGAAATTAGCTAGAGGCTAGTTGATACAAAGAGGATTAGAGTTAGTCCTAGGATTACAAAAGAGTTTATTTTGTAAGTCCGTTTGGCTCAGAGTTTTTACTGAAGTGTTTGACCAAATCCTACTGAGGAGTAGGTCGTGGTTTTTTCACCTTTTGAGCCAGGTGTTTTCCACGTAAAAATCTCTGTGTCTTTACTCTACTGCTTTATTATTCCGCAACAGTAGAAAGTAGTACGCCAAGAAGAACCAGGTTCTTCTTATTAGACAGCACTCGAAAATTGGGTACTGCACAATTAACTTATATTATTGTGTAGTATTGAAGTCTAAAACACCATATATGAATATGAAAGATTAGGGAAACCAGAGAAGTGTGACTACCAGCTACTTCCTCTTACCAAGCATGGATATTATGACAAAATATGAGCACAACAAATAGGGAAAAATGACCAACTGAATATTTGGTGGAGAAGACATAGCAGCGAATCTCCGATAAACCATGCAGAAGACCATAGGGTAAAAGTATAAATACTAAAATTCTTAACGAGTTAACGTTTTATCCTATAAGAAAATTGAGTAATCCATCCCAAACTATTAAGCCGTCAATTATAAATATCAATATGTTTACTAACCATTACCCCGATAACCCCTTACAAATAATCCAATGAGCCATTTGTGTGGTTCGATTAATGGTTACAGTTCATTTTTTTAATTTGAACAGCCCATTATATTTGAATTAGCCAAAGTTGATAAATTTGGTTAGACTTCATATGTGATGCTTGATAGACGAAGCACTTCATATTTCATTGCTTTAGTTCACCTTTTACGTCCATCATATCTTTTCAGTTTTAGTGTTAAAGGATTAACAGGATCAGAAACAAACTAACTCTTTAGCCAGTTAATTATGTCACAAACAATATACAACTGCAATATATTTTCTCACGTGGTCAAACTTTACATAGCATTTTCAAGAAGAATATAAATATCGATAACCCAAAGTCCTGGTAATGACAAAGTAACAATAAATGAAAGAAGCATTTAACACAAGGAAGATTGCATCTAATTTAAGCTTTGATCATTCATCTTCGTAGATTCACATGATATCGAATCATCTTTACCTCGACGAAAAAATAACTATGAGACAATCCACATTATCTATCACAACAGCTTGCACTTTTTTCATTCACATTTCATTATTTACTCAAAACTTTTAAAAAAAAAATATTGACATTATTTTATAAAGTTAATTACAACATTATTTGATATACACGTGCAATGTATATGCAGAAAAATTAGTATATATATCCAGATGAAAGGAAGTAGCTAAGCATTAATTAAGAATGAACACATAAAATAAATAGTAGTAGTAAAGTAGCCGAATTACATATAATTATACTTATCTTATAGGTTTTCTAGCCAATACATTTCCAGTTTGGATTAGGTTTCCTTTAGTAGTAGTGAAGTAGCCGAACTACATATAATTATACTTATCTTATAGGTTTTCTAGCCAATACTTTTCCAGTTAGGATTAGGTTTCCTTTTAAAACATTTGCGCAGTTCCTTGACGAGACATTTAATTATGGGTATATAAGGACAGGATAGATTTGGTTCTTAGTAGGGATGTACATAGACGAGATTGGTTTGATTTTTATCATGGCAGATCCATCTTGAATCAAGGGGTGTCATGCTACACACACACACACACATATATATATATATATA
>ML298967.1:0-61917 GCA_005239495.1 Nicotiana undulata
TAGTAAAGTGATGGTCGGCTAGCCTAGTTCCACGATAGGCTCCATCACGGCCTGTTAGGATTTAGGGTCGTGACACGTGCCTTTCTCCATTTAAAGCTCGGTGCTGCATATCATTCTCGTGGGATAGTTGGGAATTCCCGGAGGTGTTCTATCCGCTCGTCTTGTTCCTTGATCTGTTTCTGTCAAGTTAGAACTAAATTGTGCAAATTAAAATTACCTGATGTACCTAAACTTCATGTCTCGGTACTATTTGGCGTAGATTCTTTAATAAGTTTCGGTACTANTTGTTTAACCCAAGAAATAGCTTTCAAGGTCAAAGCAATAATTTTGTATGACGGGTCACAAGCAACCGATTCAATCCGAAAGATATAATTTTTGTCAATACAACGTGATAGAGAAGTGGAAAATAAATTCAATGACAGATAATATAATAAAAATATAGCAGAGAAGAAATAATTCTTATTGAATAATCTTTGACAGGATGTTGAGCTGAACTAAGCTTAAAGGGCCAAACTGTGGCTAACTTGGAAGCAAGATGACATGAATTACAATGTATAGAATTGTAGAGAAGAAAGTTAGATCCCTCAAAGTGTGATAAAACTTTGTCTATTTATAGGGATAAATCTATGTAACCATTCTCCTTGAATAATGGGTCCATTATGAGCATTTACTCAACCTATCCATTACTTTTGGAAGACTTGTAACAGCTGTGTAAATTCTGGAATTTCGTAACCGATGAGTTAATTTCGTAACTGATGAGTTAATTTTATAACTGGTGAGTCAGTCCCATGGCTGATGAGTCACTCCCGTACCTGTTGAGTCAATCTCGTGCTTGTTGAATCAATCTCGTGTCTACTGAGTCAATCTCGCGCCTGTTGAGTCAATCTTGCAATTGATTGCCTTGTTCTGACTATTACAATCATTTATTGCATTTATTGTACGTTACATAATTGATTTGTAACTGATAGAGTAATGATGATAAATCCCATATAATCCGGGATTAATTGATTCCTTCCTCATTTGTAATTATGAGATATTCTCCCGCACCTGATCCAGGCTATCTTATGATCATCAGTTCTGAGGCTAACAGGCTCGATATGTTCGGTCCCGGGGGTGTTTCAAATCATCTTTACATGTCATTCTTCACTTTTCTTCAATATTTTGTAACACGTACTGCCATTTAATAGACCCACATGGAGAGTCTATTTTTCGCCAATACAAGTTTATTTCATACTTCACAACTTTATTATCAACCAGTTCGAGGGCGATCTAGCTCGAGGGCTGCATTGCATTTCCATACCGGTTTGCTTTTATATTCTCCTAATTTCTATCACCAATCATCGCATTTATCAATTGGTACTAGGCGAAATCATGTGTCCTTAAAACCGCTTATAAGTTTAATTATTATCCGATTTTAAGGGTAAACAGTTTGGCGCCCACTGTGGGGCTAAGGATATTAGTGATTGCCTGGTATAATTCTCATAACACACACTACTTTACACTTTTTCTCGTAAGTATTTTTGATTCCAGGATCAACATGTCGAACTAACAAGCAGCACCCACACACGCCAACAACGACCTTGGTTTTCACGGAGAAAACGAAAATATAGCTTCCCCAGGGATCGAAGTGCCTCATGCTAGCCTTGAGGGAGTACCGATTGCAAATCTCGTCGATGTCAGTTCCCATGTCGCCCTAAATGCAAATCTGGGCGTCGATCCCGAGAATATTGTCCACAGGGAAGTTCGATCAGGCGGTCGAGGTACTCACAAAGCGAACTGAATCGGGGGAGAAAAAGATTGAAGAAAATGACAAAAAGATAGAAACATATAACTCCCGAGTCGACCAAATACCGGGGGCACCACCGATTCTGAAGGGTTTGGATTCGAAGAAGTTCGTGCAGAAGCCTTTCCCCCCAAGTGAGGCTCCTAAGCCCATCTCGAAGAAATTCCGCATGCCAGAATTTTCCAAGTATAATGGGACCACCGACCCTAATGAGCATGTCACTTCTTATACATGCAAAATAAAGGGGAATGATTTAGAGGATGACGAGATTGAGTCCGTTCTGCTGAAAAAGTTAACAAAAACTTTATCGAAAGGGGCAATGATATGGTACCACAACTTGCCACCCAATTCCATTGATTCCTTCACCATGCTCGTAGATTCCTTCGTCAAAGCACACGCCGGAGCAATAAAGGTCGAGACTAGGAAGTCGGACCTATTCAAAGTGAAAAAGAAGGACAACGAAATGCTAAGGGAATTTGTATCTCTGTTCCAGATGGAACGTATGGACCTACCCCTGGTGGCAGATGATTGGGTTGTACAAGCTTTTACTGAAGGACTGAACGTACAATGTTCGGTGGCCTCACGGCAGTTAAAGCAAAATTTAATCGATTATCAAGCTGTGACTTGGGCCGATTGCATAATCGGTACTAGTCAAAAATTGAGGTCGAGGATGATCAGTTGGGAACTCCTTCTGGTTTTTTTTACCCAAACAGGCCCGTCGGCAAGATTCAAAAGGACATCGATAGAGGACCCCGATCGAACAAAGATCGGTATCAACCATACGACGGAGATCAGAGAAACAGTAGTACTGGACGTAACCCTATTCGAAATGATCAAAGACAGAGCTCCGGAGGGCTTATGAGTAAGAATGGCTTCGACAAATATGTAGAGCCCACAGAAGCACTATGACTATAATAATACAACTTCAGAGTCGATGCATAAGCTATTGTATCGGCCATTAGACGAATCAAAGACACCAGGTGGCCTCCACCCCTGCAAACTAATCTAGCACAGAGTAACCCTAATCAAATATGCAAATACCAAGGTAATCATAGTCATAGAACCGATTATTGCAGACAACTAAGGGAGGAGGTATCTCTTCTGTTCAACGAGGCCACCTTTGAGAATTCTTGAACGACCGAGCTAAGAACCACTTCAGAGATAGGGATGCAAATAGGAAGAACCACAACATGTGTTTCACATGATCGTCGGTGGGGTCAAGATCCGACAGAGACCCATATTCAAGCGCACCAAGGTGTCAATCACCAGGGAAAAGCGCACTCGGTACTATGTGTTGGAAAGGACCTTGTCTTTCAATGACAAGAAAGCAGAGGAGATCTCATAACCCCAAAATGATGCGCTGGTTCTATCCTTATGAATAAAATTCAAGTTAAACGTGCTTTGATTGGTCCAGGAAGCTCGGCCACCATTATGTGATCGAGGGTCGTGGAGCAGCTCGGCCTACAAGATCAAATTGTGCCTGCAGCTCGGGTCCTTAATGGCTTCCACATGGCGGGTGAAACTACCAAAGGTGAAATTATCTTGCCAATAAACGTAGCCGGGACCGTTCAATAAACAAAGTTCCGTGTGATCGAGGACGATATGAGATATAACGCCCTGCTCGGAAGGACCTAGATTCATAACATGAGGGCGGTACCTTCAACCCTTCACCAAGTTCTAAAATTCCCAACACCAGAGGGAGTAAAAATGGTGTATGGGGAAAAACATGCCGCCAAAGAGATGTTTGAGGTCGGTGAAGTGATACCGGTATCGACGCTCTCATCAACAAAGGGTTCGGAGTCAAAAGCAAAGCAAGAGGACAAATAGAAACCACAGGCACCAGCCTCGACTCAATGGGAAAAGCAGGGAGCGGATGAGGATGATGACTATTGGATCCCTCGATCCTTTATAATTCCCGATGATTTTGACACCACCAAATCGACAATCGAAGAGCTGCGACAAGTCATACCGATCGAGGACCTGCCCGAACGAAAGGTACATCGGAGCACAGGGTTAAGCCCCTAGCTCAGGAAAAAACTTATTCAATTCCTTTTAGATAACATGGATTGCTTTGCTTGGCACCATCTCTATATGACCGGAATCCCACCATAAAACACTACACATCGACTATGCTTGGACCCGAAGTTCCGTCCAGTAAAGCAAAAGAGAAGGCCTCAGACCAAGGTTAAGCATGCATTCATCAAGGATGAGTTAACCAAACTTCTCAAAATAGGGTCCATTCGGGAAGTAAAATATCCCGAATGGTTAGAAAACGTAGTGGTAGTACCTAAGAAGTGAAATAAACTTAGAATGTGCGTAGACTATAAGGACATAAACAAATCATGCCCTAAGAATTATTTTCCTTTGCCGAATATCGATAGAATGATTGATGCCACCGCCGGCCACGAGATTCTCAGTTTTCTCGATGCCTAATCCAGGTACAATATAATACAAATGAACCTGGAGGATCAGGAAAAGACTTCGTTTATCACTAAATACGACACCTATTGTTATAACGTAATGTCGTTCGGACTAAAAAATGCGGGTGCAACTTATCAACGCCTAGTAAATCGAATGTTCGAAGCACAAATAGGAAAATCAATGGAAGTTTATATTGACGACATATTAGTTAAGTCCCTGCGAGCAGAGGACCATTTGAAATATTTGCAGGAGACCTTAAACATACTAAGAAAGTACAACATGAAGCTCAACCCAAAGAGTGTGCATTCAGTGTCGACTCGGACAAGTTTCATGGTATCAAATCGGGGGATCGAGATCAACCCCGATAAAATCAAGGCCATCGAAGATATCACAGACATGGATAATCTCAAGGCTGAACAAAGATTAACGGGGCGCATAGCCACCCTAGGGCGATTCATCTCGAGGTCCTCAGATAGAAGTCACCGGTTCTTCTCACTGCTTAAGAAGAAAAGCAATTTTGCATGGACTCCAGAGTGCCAACAAGACTTATAAGAACTAAAATGATACTTGTGGAGCCCGCCATTGCTTTACACCTAAAAGGCGGACGAGCAACTCTATTTATACTTAGCAGTCTTGGAAATAGCAGTAAGTGGGGTCCTAGTTCGAGAAGATCAAGTTACGCAATTCCCTGTTTACTATGTTAGTCAGACCTTAGGTGAGGCCAAAACCCGATACCCACACTTAGAAAAATTGGTTCTTTCTTTAATAAGCGCCTCCAGGAAATTAAAACCATATTTCCAATGTCACCCAAATTGTGTTGTAACTACCTATCTCCTTCGCAATATTTTGCACAAACCCGAACTCTCGGGTCGATTGGCCAAATGGGTCGTCGAGCTCAGCGGGTACGATATCGAGTATCAACCTGAACGGCCATCAAGTCTCAGAGCTTGGCAGACTTCGTGGCCGACTTCACGCTAGCCCTTGTACCCGAGCTCGAAAAGGAGCTATTATTAAAATCGAGAACATCATTGGGGGTGTGGACCCTCTTCACAGACGGTGCTTCGAACGTGAAAGGGTCCGGACTGGGCATCATTTTGAAGCCATCCACAGGTAATACAATTAGACAATATATCAGAACTTTTAAATTAACTAACAATGAGGCCGAGTATGAGGTCATGATTGCAAGTCTTGAGGTGGCTAAAAGTTTGGGAGCAGAGGTCATCGAGGCCAAATGTGATTCCCCTACTTGTGGTAAACCAAGTCAACAGAACTTTCGAGGTCCGAGAAGACCGAATGCAGAGGTACTTGGACAAGTAACAGGTGACTCTACATTGATTTAAAGAATGGACCTTACAGCACGTACCTAGGGAAAAGAACAACGAGTCCGATGCCCTTGCAAACTTGGGGTCATCGGTCGAAGATGACGAACTTAGCTCGGGGATTGTCGTACAACTCTTGAGGTCGGTGATCGAAGGAGGCCATGCCGAAATAAACTCTACAAGTATGACCTGGTATTGGAGAAATAAGTATATCGAATACCTAAAGAACGGGAACCTCCCATCAGATCCGAAGGAGTCGAGGACTCTACGCATAAAGGCATCACGGTTCACCTTGGCCGGGGATGGAACACTGTTCAGGAGAATGTTCGATGGACCATTGGAAATATGTTTGGGACCAGGAGACACCGACTACGTCCTATGGGAATTCATGAAGGAACTTGTGGAAATAATTCTTGTGCCGAGTCATTGGTTCACAAAGTTATCAGATAAGGGTACTATTGGGCCGATATGGAAAAGGATACAAAAGAGTTCGTTCGAAAGTGCGATAAATGTCAAAGGTATGTGCTGATGATTCACCAGCCCGGGGAGAAACTCCACTAAGTCTTATCCCCATGGTCGTTCATGAAATGGGGAATGGACATCGTCGGCCCTCTTCCATCGACCCAGGTAAATCTCAATTTATTTTATTTATGACTGATTATTTTTCTAAGTTGGTTGAAGCACAAGCTTTTGAGAAAGTTAGAGAAAAAGAAGACATAGATTTCATTTGGGACCACAAAATATGTCGATTCGGGAAGCCTGCTGAGATTGTGTGCAATAATGGAAAGTAGTTCATCGACAGCAAAGTGACAAAATTCCTCGAGGATCACAAGATTAAAAGGATTATATCAACACCATATCATACCAGTGGAAACGGGCAAGCCAAATCGACAAACAAAACCATCATTCAAAATCCTAAGAAGACATGGACCGATGCTAAGGGAAAATGAAGAGAGATATTGCCCGAGGTTCTTTGGGCGTACCGCTCGATGTCAAAATTCAGTACGGGGGCAACGCTATTTTTTTTAGCTTATGGTGCCAAAGCCCTTATCCCCGTCGAGGTCGCGGCACCTAGCCTCAGGTTTTGATATGCAACAGAAGAATCGAATCATGGGACCATGAATACGAGCCTAGAATTATTGGAAGAAAGATGAGAGGTTGCCCTCGTTCGATTGGCCACACAAAAATAGCATATCGAAAGGTATTACAATCGGAGAGAAAATCTTCGACACTTTAAAATCGGGGACTTAGTACTGAGAAAAGTCACCCTCAACACTCGAACCCTGAATGAAGGAAAACTAGGTCCAAATTGGGAAGGACCATATCAGGTCCTTGACATTATCGGTAAGGGATCCTACAAGCTCGACACGATGAACGACGAGCAATTACCAAACAATTGGAATGTATCACTCCTAAAATGATAATACTGCTAAGGTACGACCTTCTCTATTTTCAATTAACCAATTGCAGGTGTTCGATCAAGAACAACGATGGATTCTTCAACACAAAGTTTTTAGGTCTGAAAGCACGCGTTGCACTCTTTTTCTCTTAGATCGGTTTTTGTCCCAAATGGGTTTTTCCAGCGAGGATTTAAACAAGACAACCATTGTTCACGCTAACTTAGAGCAATTCAATAGTATCAGAGGCTTCTTTACAATCACCCTCGAATATTGGGGGGAATCACCCTCGGATGTCAACTTGTTGCAAGGAAAGTACTTCATGTCAACAAGGTCTCGATAGGTAAATTTTGTAAGGGCCAAACGGTCAAATGAGCCGTGCCCAAATAGGTTACTCGAGCCTTGACATCAAACATGTACGCATGTATAATCATGTATTAAGAGAAATATTTTTCATTGCCAAATATTTCATGCCTTAGAAAGATTTTACTTTACAATTTCATACTCTTGATCTATTGTGTAAACAGGCTTAAGGGCCGATCACGACTGACGTTCGAACAACTAACCTCACACTCGGGGACTACCGTCCGAAAAATAAACAAGATCCGATTATTAAACCTCGAGGTCATAAGACCTTAAGAAGGCAACCCTCGATTTTTATAGGCCACCACCACCCCACTAGAAGACTAACACTCCGGGCAAGCTCGAAGTGAAGTGGGAAAACAATCCCAAGAAGAAAGTCCCAAACTAAAAGGCTACGGCCAAATTAACACGGTTCGGAGACGTTCGAATTCCGTAATAAAACAGGCCTTCGAATATTTTTGTAAACCGATTAAAAGGGCTACCCTCGGCAAAACTACAAAGGGCTTCAATATATCGAGCCTCGAAAACCCTAACGGGTAAAAAATTGTTCGAAATCTCGAGAAAATTCCTTATTATGTGCTAAGGCATAACAAATTCTTAATAATAAACTTTTCAAGCCGAAAAGGGGGAACAAGCCATTCTTTTACAAAGGCCATATCAGCCTAATACAAAGGCCTAAGATCCATCTTTCGTCTTATTTCCGAGAGATCATCCTCACTCAATTAAAACCTAAGGGTTACCCTACTTCGAGTTCAATCAAGCACTCACTCGATCGTAAAACCTATATTAGTTTGGGTTTGGTCAAAATTGTCTAAGTCTCAAACCTATGGAGGAAACTTCATAAGGCATAAATGAATTAAAATTTCGTAAGGCATAAAGGGAGTAAAAATTTCATAAGGCAGAAATGAAGTAAAGACAAGAGGAAAAGGGAAAAACAAGTCTTTGTATATATGCCAGAATTTATTTAGAAGGGCAACATAGGGCCGGTCGAGGTTCTATACAAAAATTCGAAGTGAAACTCCTATGTGCCTAATCTTCTTCAAGGGAAGCTTCTTCACCATCGGGGTGCCCTACACTCTCGGACCCGCTCACGCTCCCGACGTCATCATCATCATAAGAGGCTAATGCATTGGCATCAGCTCGAGCTCTTTAGAATTCTTAATCTCGGCCGTGAGATCGAAGCCTCGAGCATGGATCTCCTCGAGGGTCTCCCTTCGAGACTGGCACTTGGCATGCTCGGCAACCCAATATGCTCGAACTTGGGCAGCTTGGAAACTTTCTTTTCTTGAGCTTGATCGGCTTCAGCGTCAGATCGATAGATGACCACGATTGCCTCAACATCAGTCTTGGCCTTCTCAGCCTCAGATTTGGTCGTTGCAAGTTCGGTGACCAACCGATCTTGGAGCTCCTCAATTTTCTTGGTCTGTGCCAAGTTCTCTCTTTCTGAAGCCAATTTTCAGCCGAAGATAACTGAGCTCAAGCAGCCTTCTTCTCTGAGGCAAGGGTCCATATTTTGCTTCCACGCTAAGGTTTTCGCCTTCACCGAATTTACCTCTCCACGGAGATGCTCGATTATCTCGAGCTTCTGCTGGACCTGTGAGATCGAATTGTTAGCTATCACTTACGAACAGATGCCATGAGCTTCTAAGATTTTTATTACCAGCTCGGTCAGGTCATTTTGTTCTTTCTGAGCCACGGCTAGCTTAGCTCGGAGGTCCTTGATTTCTTCTTCTTTCTTCCCACTGAGAAGTTTAAGGGCATTATTATCCTTCGTGGGCCTTTGAATGTCGGCCTCGTATCGACTCAGTTCTACTCGGGACCTAGAAAATTCTTCATGATGAAGCACCAAGGCCTACACAAATAAAAGGAAAGAAATTAGACAAGAAGAAAAATACAAGTATGATATCAATAAAGGGGAGTTAAGGCTTACCCGATTCAAGGCTTGTTTTGATTCATTGAAGAGACATAGTGCTCCCACTTCGTCCATCAGGGCTTGGTCCTCCTCCGTGACCAGACCCCGAAGATTGGCAACTAAATTCACCACTCTGGGATTTTTCCTTATTTTTAATAAACACTTTTTTGAGGAATAAGCCATCTTAGTTAATCAAGCAATACAAAGTAAATAAAACAAACAAAACTATAATATTAAAACTTAAGAGTTGGAAGGAGTTTACCCAATTGACGAATAATTTGTTTAAAATTAATTATCGTTGAAGACTTCAATTCACCAATTTCATAATTTTTCACAAATTGTAACAATAAAGTAAGCAATAGTAACAATTATAGAAGAAAATTAGAGTGAGATAGATGATTTTATGAGAAGAATGAAAGAATGAGGGGGTATTTATAGTTGAAAATAGGAAAAAAAATATAGTTATAAAAAGTTTGGGGTTAAAACAAAGTTGGGGGGAGAGGAGGGGTTAAATGGCTACATTGTAAATAGCCAACGACTATTTTGGATGACCAAACGGCTAGTTTTTAAATGCCCAAACTGGCAGATTTTTTTTAAAAATTTCTGGCCGTTAGGACTGTTTGAGACCGTTTAGGCCTGCAAGGACCGGTCTGGTCCCGGTCTCAAACGACCTGCCCACCTCAACGGTCTCGGTTCTAAATTGTCCAGGCCCGTTTAGGTCCAGAAGCCCACATGGTTCACGGTCTCAGGTTGTTCCCGGTCCTGGACCAATCCACATATCAGCCTTAATCGTAACACAAAGGAAAATTAAAGTTTACCACTCGTCCTGTGGATTATGTAAACTAATAGAGAAGTTATTTCTTCGCTCCTCATTCGCCCATGGAGATAAGTTTAGATCAGGCCAAACTCTTTCAGCCGCAACCTGTTCGGCTAAAAGTGCTCCAAAATAACCATCTGATGACTGAGGGATATCCCTGCTTTGCGCAACCTCATGATTGCGAACGTCTTCAACCTTGACGTACATTTCCAACATTTTTATCACAAGAAATTCCTGGTATTCATTCGGAATCCTCAAAAAATCTCTCAGAGTTTCATCGTCTTCGATGTTAAACTCAGCATAACAAGCAACCTCTTGCGAAGTGACAGAATACGGATATCTTCCGATTACTTTAAGGTTCAGCGAACGTTTAATTTACTCAAACTCAGTTTTTTACAAAATGCAAAACAACTTAACGAAGAAATATTTCAGAAGACTTGAGAATATTTATGAATGAATTTTTAGAAAATACTTAGCCTCTTTAAATAAGGCAAAACCAATCCGGGGTATAATTTTTTTAGGTATAGCGCTTTAAATAAGGACGTTATACTCAGTTGAATTATTGTTATGTCAGTTAAGCCCAGAAGAATTATTGGTGGGCGCACATAATATGTATAGCGCGATAAGGAAAGGCTTTATATATATAGCGCCTTTTAAAAGGGCACTATACTTAACTGGACAAACGACCGTTAATGTATAGCGCCCTTTAAAAAGGTGTTATATATAAAATGGTCACCAAATATTTTTTTCACACATTTTAATTTTTTAAGTCTAAAAGAATCACATTATAATTCCGAACGCAAATAATAATAGCTCTAACAAAGGGGATTAAAGGGGAATAGCCAATAAGGTTTTGCAAGAATATGCTTGAATTCACTCAGCAGCTTGATGTCAAATGATTGGAAGTCTTGAAACACACTAGACCATTGTTACAAATATCATAGCTAGTTCCTAATATGGGGATAGTTAGTTCTACAACAACAACAAATTTAGTGTAATTTTTCAAGTGGAATCTAGTGAAGATAGAGTGTATGTATACCTTGTCTCTACCTTGTGAAGGTAGCTATAGATCTGTTTCTGATAGACCCTCTCAAAAAAAAGAAAAAACAATAGCAGCAAGCGGTAACAGGAACGCGATACTAGATTAACCGTAGCTAGTTCTATTGCTAAATTTTACAATCATGTTTATACTCACAGGCGGATGTAGTATACTACCTACGGGTTCAACTGAACCCATAACTTTCGACATTGAGTAGAAATTTGTATATAAAAATTCATTAAAATTACAAAATAGTAGATATGAACCCATAGCTTTAAAAATATAATGGGTTCGCTGTTAAAAACTTCAAAATTGAACCCATAAGATATAAATCCTGCATCCAGGGGCGGAGCTAGAGAACCGAGTGCGGGTTCGGCCGAACCCAATAACTTTGGTTCAAACCATGTATTTCTCTTTAAAAAAACTCATTGAATATGTATAAATTATTAATTTAGAACCCAATAACTTAAAACAATTAAAATCCCGAACCCATAAACTTGAAATTCTGGCTCCGCCTCAGCCTGGATCCGCCTCTGTTTATACTAATTGAGTAACTTCATCGACCTCAATAGAGTAACTTGCTGATAACATCCAAACTATTCGTCCTCATCGTTCTTTTGGAGAGTGTTAGTCGTTTTGGTCCAAATGGAAAAATCAAATCTAGCTCCAACTGATCCAGTGAACTCAGCCCCAACTGAAGAACTTGTTGTGGAAGTATTGGCGGAGAATATATCAGTGCGGTCTGAGTCTGAATGATGCAAGTTGAGAAATATTCCAATATCACTAAGGTATGATTCTGAATGCTGCAAGTTGTGCACTATTCCAAAACCATTCATTTGGCTGCTGCTTGAGACTGAGTAGTTTGATTCAGAGGTTGTAGGAGAGACAAAAGAGTCACCTATTAGTTTGTCATCAGACGTTAAAGAGAATGTTGGTTGTAGTACAGAAGTAGTATCTTGTTGACAAGTATGGTAGCCTTTGCATGTGATCTTAAATACACAAGGATCATCATCTGACCTTTGTATATGTTTTGTTGCTTGACAGTATTGCATGTAACGATGTGCACATCGGTAGTAACTTCTGCAAAATATATGTAAAGTTGGCCTTAGCATATAGGGACTTTGTTTTCTAAAATTCCTAGAGAAGTATACTGTTGTTTTCTTAATAAATAGCAACAACAATAATAACATATCCAGTAAAATTTTACAAGTGGAGTCTAGAAAGGGAGCGTATGCGCAACCTTATCCCTGCCATGTGCAGGTAGAGAAGTTATTTCTGATAGACTTTCGGCTCAAAGCAAGTATGCATGCATAATCAAAACAGTACGGAGAAAGAATATGTAGTAGTGGAAGAGTCAAAGTAGCAGTAACAACAACAAGATAGCGGTAAAACTGAAACAGATATAACATCGTCAAATAGCTAGTAATAGTATAAATCTAACAATAAGAAAATACGAGAATAACAACACGATTGCTGGGATAAAAAGAAAGATGTTCGACTCCCTACTACCTTTTCAAAAGTTTTCTCTCTTTTCCTAAACTTCGTGCCAGCCAACTGTGTTCACGTAAATTAAAACGGATGGAGTATAAAGGATTGTACAACCTATAGTTTTTTATTCAGGGTATTGAAATTGAATTATTACCTTGGATATTTAGCTCCAAAAGTATTTTTATGTCCATACTTTCTCCAGCTATATCCATCATCAATAGGACCTTCAGATCCACTCTCTGCGCTGACTCTCACTTGTTCAGTCCATGTGGGCTGTGACTTTTTGCTACACCCATCAAACCCCAGGTCAATTTACCTAGAAATATTAATTACTCCCGCCGTTTTAATTTATGTAAGCTCATTTGGATGGGCACGGATTTTAAAAAAAAAAAGAATATATCTAAATTTGTGTAAAATGAGACACATATATTTTATGTGGCCATAAATTATTGAATAAAGGTAAATTGTTTCCAAATAAAAAAAGGTGTCAATATATTATTTGTGAGAAAATCAAAAGTAACAACCACAAATGACCTCTGAGGATAAAATGACAAACATAAATTAAAAAATTATTTAATAAAAATATGTCGTTCTTTTTAGAGTGTAATATATAAAATATAGTATTATATTTACCTCTTCTTTGAATTATCTATGAGGTCAGGATGATGTATGAAACTCCTTTTCATTTCATCACTCCTAGGACTTCCATTGGCAAAAAATGTAGATTCAATTGCACCAATTGTTGGTGGTAGAGGCAGTGAGGATTGGGATGTTGAGCCACTCCATTTGAGAATTAAAAGAGATTGCTCATAAGAAGAAATAATTTTCTGCAAAAGAACCTCTTGAATAGTTTCAGAAGTGGAAGCTACAGAGCTCAAATAAGCTCTAAGTTGCTTAGTGTGTTCCATGCCTTGAGTTAGCTCATTGATGAGTGAGTTGTATTCCGGTTTGATAGAAAAATCCATTTTAAAAAGAAAGTATTGGATCGCTGTTTCACCACCAGAATGCCTATGAGATAGTGGTCGGCCTTTCGAATGCCTTCTTCCTGACTTTTCTGAGAAGTCCTTTACGACTATACAGGACAAGGGATGTTCACCTTTCAAAACTTAGCTACTTAAAGTCTTTTTCAGAAAGATAAAAGGGGAGGTACTACTAAAAAGTATGAAGCCTAGCAGCTTAGCTTAGTAGCTTAACTCTTTCGGTTGGACACCAAGTGAAATTATCCGAGAAAGTTAGGGTGTACGCAAATCTTATCCCTACCTTGTGAGAGGTAGAAAGAGGCTGTTTTTCCACAAGATTGTAGGGAATTTAGACACAACGGGAATTTACTTATGAGTAGGGAATGATGGAGAGAGTGTGATGTAGCTAGTTTATCTAAGGGTTCCATAAATGTATATGGAAAAGGGGAAAAACTTGCCTTTTTGTTAGATCAGAAGCTTAAGAAGATTTCTGAAATTTAATGGAACAGTGGAATTTATGCTTGCATTAGAATAGATTATTTATATTATACCTCTTGGAGTGTGGTCCTTCTTCCGACAGGGATGTTAGATATTTTGTGCACCGGATTATCTTTTTTACGGAGAAGTTGGGTGCATAAAATTGAAATGATGGGTTTTGTAAGAGTTTTTGTAGGAGATAAGTGAGGAAAGAAGAAATTGTTTATGAGAAAATTGAATCTAAAAATGAAGACTTTAGAGTGTAAATCATGAGAAGTGAACAAGAATGCATCTAGACAGAAATATTGACCAATTCAAAGTATTGGTGAGATTAGACCAGTGCTTTTTTCTTTTAGGTTTTCCATTCGGTTTGTGGTACCGGTATTAGAGTCCGATTATATCCGAATTTACATCGTGTAGGGCCCATTCGGGGTGCTTACCCCAAGAGCTCCATTGAGTTCTTAAATTATATACGTCAATCTTTTAAATACCAAATGCTGAAAATACTTTTCTAAGTGTTGAGCTTATTTTGTAAATGATTAGTTACAATGTATAGATAAAAGTGTTTGAAATTGGAAAAAAAAACGTTAATGTGATTGATATATGCACATAGTCAAGCAGTGGCGGAGCCACATGCACCCAAGGGATGTCACCCCTTTGTCAGAAAATTATTTTGTTTAATTCGATAATTTTAAAAAAAAAATATATGTATATATATTATATAATGACACCTCTTGATTTCTTGGTGAGTTTATTTCTTTATATTTTGACTCCCTTTGCTGTCAAGATAGGTTGTGTCTGTATGTACACAACCCCCCTCCTAGATAAACATTGTGTGGGGTAGTCACTTTTTAAAGTGGTATTTACTTTTTATCCATCATTTTTAATGCTGAGCAAAAATAATCACCAGTCTATTAAAATTAATATGAAAAAACGGTGTTACTCTTTCTTCTATCTCTTTTCCTTCCCAAACGGCGTGAGTGAAGGCGTCGGATTTTCATGAGCTGTAACTATTGTGGTGTTTCAGTGAGTGAAGATCCAATAGAGGGATCTCACAGTGGAGCGATAAGAGTGTAGGAGTCCTTTGTGTATGTGTATTTGTTGAAAAGAAAAAGTGAGAGTGAAGAAGAGAGAGTGGGAGCTGCAAGTTATGTGGAAAAATGGAGGAGGGTCGTCGAAGTAAGGAGGTTATCGAAATAGTTAAGGACAGGTAGTCCTTAACGGATAGATAGTCTTTAACTTAGACTTACAAACTCATAAATTAAGAACAGTTAGTCCTGAACTTACATTCGCAAGCTCATAAGTTAAGGACACTTGGTCCTGAACTTTAGAGTTGGAAGTTCAAAAATTAAGAACACTTGGTCCTTAACTTAGAGTTACACGCATAGAAATTAAGGACATGTAGTCCTTAACTTAGAGTTACAAGCACATAAATTAAGGACAGGTAGTCCTGAACTTCGAGTTCCAAGTTCAAAAGTTAAGGACATGTAGTCCTGAACTTATAGTTACAAGGTCAAAAGTTAAGGACAGATAGTACTAAACTTAGACTTACAAGCTCATAAATTAAGGACAGGTAGTCCTGAACTTCGAGTTCCAAGTTCAAAAGTTAAGGACATGTAGTCCTGAACTTATAGTTACAAGGTCAAAAGTTAAGGACAGATAGTCCTAAACTTAGACTTACAAGCTCATAAATTAAGGACAACATGTCTTGAACTTACAGTAACAAGCTCATAAGTTAAGGTCACTTGGTCCTGAACTTTATGAGCAGAAGGGTATTTTTGTTCAAGCGGGTAAAAGTTTATTAAAGAAGTGGCTAAAGACTAGACATTTTAAACAGTGACTTAAAAGTAAATACATGTCTTATTACTAGCTAACAGTGCACTCCCTTACATTATATGTTATGCCTCCATTACTTACGGAACCAAACACTATCATTTATTGTTAAAACTAAAAAAATTATACAAATATATTAACTGAACACCCTGTCTTAGTAGTAATTTTAGGATGAAAAATAGTTAAGCACCCATGATATAAAAATTCTAAATCCGCCTATACGCCCGCACACACACAATAAATCATGAATAGAAAGTCAGATTCACATAATTCTTTTTCCACTTAAATAAGATTAAGTTAAAAGAAAATGTAAGAGCATGTTAAGTATTAGAAAAACACACAATAGTGACATTCATAGTCAGAATTTATTACCTACCATAGAAATTACAAAATGAAATACTACGTCAGTTTTAATTTATGTGAACGGTGAATCTATTTTCTTTTTAGTCCGTACAAAAAAGAATGACTTCTTTCCTTATTTGGAAACAATTTATAACCACACAAAATATATGTGCCTCATTTTACATCATAAAGTTCAAATATTTTCTCTTTTTTTTCTTAAACTTCGTACCCAGTTAAATGAGTTCACATAAATTGAAACGGAAGGAATTATTTTAATTCAATCATTAGTCATGAAATGACTCACTTTAAATTGTTTAATATTACCCATTGAAATACTTTTAATAATATATCTTTTTTAGATCTTAAATTAAATGTATTTGGTGTATGTTCAATTAAAAAAATTCTAATGCTGATTCCCTTGAATATTACTAAGTAAGTACTTATGTAAAGAATAATATTTTCACTTCTTATGAGATTAAGTTAAAAGAAAATGTAAGATCATTTTAAGTACAGTAACAATCATAGTCAGAATTTATACGCTAAAATAGAAATTAAAAAATAATAATACTCATTAGTCAGGAAAAGGAGTCACTTTAAAGTTTAAATTGTTTAATATCAACCACTGAAATACTTTTACTAACGTATCTAGGGGTTAATGGTTCGGTTCGGCTGGTTATTTTATAAGATTTGTATCATATCATTTTTTCGGTTATTCTACTATGTATAACCAAAATTAAACTTTTCAAAAATCGTCCCAATCATGTCGGTTTCTATTTGGTATCGGTACAATTCGGTTATTTTTTTAGTGTCATGTAAAAGTCACTAGTAGAAGCATGATGCAATAACATGCGTACTTTTATAGGACTTCACAAAACTCTCTGCACATTTTTACTGTTTAAAGGGTAATGAATTAAGAAAATATGAAAGATGGTCAGAGTATAGATCCATCAATTATTCTATAGCAATGTAAAAGAAATTAAGCAAATACCAACAAAAAAAATTGTACGAGTGAAAAGATATGAACCAAGTAACGTAATATATAAATATATTTTTCACATATAAATTTATTCGGTACGACTCGATATTTTTTCGGTTATTTTCATAAAATAAAAAATCTACCTTAATTATCGGTACGGTTATAGATTTATATTAAAACTTGTGATTTTATTTTTAAAAAACCTAAAAATTAATTCGGTACGGTACGGTTCGGTCGATTTACTCGATTTTTAAATATCCATGGACCCTTTTAACTCTTAAATTAATTAAATTAATTGTATTTGGTGTATTTATATAATACTAATAGGATTCAATCAAATAAACCTCTCAACTGCCCGATACCACACCTTATATATATCGTAAACCACGCCAATTTTTTTTCCAACAATTTTCACCTTTTAACCATGACGAAACTCTCCGTCGCCGTACTTTTCCTCTTATTTACGCTTTCCTTTGCTCGTATTCCTGTAAGTCAACCGGAAAATGACGTCGCGCACCTCAAACTCCGTTCAGAAAATGACGTCATCCGCCCCGAACATCCTAATACTCTACCGGAATTCGACGATTCGGCGCCTATTCTTAGCCTTCCTAAAAACGCCGATAACGAAGAGACTCACTCCGTCCATCCGATGACGTTGACCTTAGTCAAATTCCGGCCGATCAACCGTCGATTCCGGCTCCGATCTAACCTACCGTTCCGCCATTTCCACCTCCGGATTCCGGTATCACGGCGTCAGATCCCTTATGGTAATGACATGATACTCTCTTCCGGCAAAAACATTGACTTTGATAAGTTTGTATACCGTGTCGGCGTGCATGAAATACCATCGGATCGGGTCAATTTCCCCATCTACCACCCCGTTGACGAAGCCGATGACCACAAAAAGGAGAAGATCTCGAAGTTTCTCGACAATCGCGAGAAGCTTGGTAAGATCTCGAATTTTCTAGACGATGATCGCGTGAAGTTTGGTAGAAAGAAATTGAAACGTCAAAATCAATTCCAGGGTCATCGATTTCATAAAGATGATGATAATGAGGGTGACAAAAGATCAAAGCATTATGCGAAGTATTTTGGTGAAGACCGATATAGCTTTGATAGAATGAAATTGAGGAAGCGTTTTCATTATCGCGATGCTGAAGAAGAAGAAGAAGAAAAAGTTAAGTGGCATAAGAGGGGAAAAAAGAAAGGTGGATTAATGAGAAGTATTCGCAAGTTTTTGCATCACTTCTTTGATTGAAGCTCGAAAAATAAGTCAGTTGATGCACAAAATATCTCGTATTTGTATGTGCAAAGTCGGAGAAAGTGCTCATGTGTGGTGCACAAAGGTTAATACAAGTATTAGTGACTACTTTGATTGAAGCTCGAAAAATAAGTTGTGGATGCAGAAAATATCTCGTATTTGTATGTGCAAGGTCGGAGAAAGTGCTCATGTGTGTTGTACAAAGGTTAATACAAGTATTAGGGACTGCTTTGATCGAAGCAGCTTTATAATTTAACTTTGCTTTTATGTTGTATAAGAGAATGTTTTTATGAGTTATATTATGTTTTTCTTGTGTATTTTGTTTTGTTTTTGGATGATGTTGCTCCTTTGTTGTTTGTAAATAACTTTTCATCCATGTGAGATGTAGTAGGAAGTGTTCTAATTATTACTATTGTATGAATACGTTTTTGAATATGTTGTCATGTGATTGTACTACATACTACATAATTGAGATCTTGGCTTATGCAGAACAATTTTGTTTAGCATATTAGAATAAGGTTCCTAATTATTTTGTGACAAAGGTAATCATAAGCTTGAGTTGACATTCAAATAGAATAACTGTTCTTGTCTCTTTACTAGTTATCCTCTGCCCACAGAATTTAGTGTTAGTTGAATAATTGTTGTGATGCTCTGTAGGAAAGTAATGACATTGTTGATGCTTGGTTTGAAGTAGAGCAAAAAGAGGGGATTCAGCTTCTGCCCTAGGGTTTTGGTTAAGCGGTAGCAGCGCAGCTTGTGATGTGTGGATTAGGTATACGTCAGTATACGAACAACCATATCATGTACAAAAGCTTGATATGTAAGTTGAGAAGGGTAGAGGGGCGGACGGCTCAATTGGCCCTCGGAAATTTCTCAATTATCAAAATGAGGGGATTTAGGTTTTCTTTAAAAGGATTAGATTTGCTTACTTGTTTTCGCTCCTAAAGAGGACCTAGTTTCACAACCATCTTCTAGGAAGAGTATTGCAAATCACTAGGCCTCCGACTGCATCTAATTACAAATAATCAAGGTACTGAGTTCTCTACACGTAACCCATTGATAGGATTCTAGATTTAGCAAATGGCCCATGAGTTGTCCAGTTTATGGCTAGGATAAAGTCCATTACAAGGTCCAACAGACCAGCCCAGAAAAGGTTATATAATTAACTGTCCATTCCATTTAACTCCTCTTTCTAGTGGACTTGAAAGATGTCTTTGAGAACAAACTGCATTTGTGTCAAAATTTGTTCTTGAATGAGGAGAGATTTAAGAGATACAGAAAATGATGCCTTATGAGTATATATACAAGTTTACCTTCAATTACTTGGTCTAATTTTTTTTTCTCATTTCACCAAGTTTTTAGTTAGGGATGGCAATGGGGTGATGCGGTTGCGGGACGAGGCGGTTCAGCATTGGCGGGGTGGGGCGGGTTTCAGCGTTTGCGGGGGCGGGACGGGGTGGGTTCTAAATTTAAAATATAAAAAATAATGCGGAGCGGGTCGCGAGTTGAGATTTTAATATTTTTGAACTAAAACCTAAAACGTTCAATCTTCTTTAACTATTGAGTTTTCCTTGAGTAATGTGATCTTGTCATTAATAATTACCTAAAAAGTTATAAAACTTGTGCCTTTTTTCCTATTTTTTTCTTCTTTGTTCTTGGTCTCTTAATATAAGTTCTGACATTGCTTTTCAGTTTATATGTATTTTGGCAGACTCTTTCTTTGTGAGATAGAAGCATCCTTCTGAATGTACCAATAGGAAGCAAAACTAAAATAAATGTATCTCTTTATAAACCAAGTTCTGGCACTATAAATTAGAGTTAATGCCATAAAATGCCCCTAAACTATCAAAGTTTTGTTAGTTTCCTACTTAAACTATTCGGCATCTCCAAAACCCCCCTGAATTATATTGTCCTTCATATTAAAACCCCCTCAATGCATTTTTAGAGGTGTGTCTAGTACACACTCCTAATTGTCTAAAAAATATGCCATGTAGCACTACACATGGCCATTTAACTCAGGCTAAAATCCGCCTAAACTATCATTTTTTTGTTAGTTACCTACTTAAACTACCTGGTGTCCCCAAAACCCCCCTGAATATCCCCCTGTATATTAAAACCACGTGTTGGACTTTTAAAGGTACGTCTATCTAACTATATTAAGTTATGGTTTGTACAATTTTTTTACATAGTTTACTCATGATGTATTACTCTTGAATGATTGAATAATTCTAAGAGTTTTGGCCAAAATAATATCTAATGTAATGTGTTAATTTTAGGTTTAATTGTGATTGTGCTTTATGCTAGACTCCAATTGATAAGTCCGTATTTATATTCACTTTGTAGCACGGTTAAAACATAAATAAAGGCATATAGTCTTGTATTTCTTGAAAGTCATCTTGTATTACAACAAAAGATTACACAAAATAAAATTTCGCAAATAAAAAATCAATTGTCCATTAATTATATTCTCTAATTCTAGATTACATAAAGAAGGTTCAAGAGATTCAACTTTGTTCTTTACAAGGTGTTGAGTTTAATAAGAAGATTTGAATCGGTATTCTTTAAACAATATGTGTAAGACTTGAAAGATGACTAAAAAAGAAAGAGAATAAATAATTTCAGAGGAAATAAGAGAAGGAGAATTTTTTTCACAGAAAACCCATATGGAGAACTGAAGAAAAAAGGTTAAAATATGAAGAAGAAGGTGAAAAACAAAGAACAAAAGTGAAAAAATAAGGAAGAAAGGTAAAAAATGAGGAAGAAAGATGGATATAACCGAAATAAGGAGAATATTTGTTAAAAAAAATAAATTCGAAAGAGGGTTAGGTTAGTTAGCCATTTTTTTTTGTCAGGTGGGCCATTTTAATGGATTTTTTCAGCTACCACGCAGAGAATATCTACACATGCTATGCCAAGTCAGCGACAAGAGGGTTTTAATACGAGCAGCAATATAGTTCAGGGGGATTTTGGGGACACCGCAATATAGTTCAGGGGGATTTTGGGGACACCGAATAGTTTAAGTAGGAAACTAACAAAAATGTGATAGTTTAAGGGGGTCTTAGAGTATTAACTCTATGAATTATGATTGCAACTACTGGCCAAAAGAAAAGGGCGAGACAATTTTTTTTAAGTGCTATGCGGGGCGGGGGGTTGAAATTTTGCGGGTTAAGACATAAATCGCTCCACACACGCACCGCCCCGCACAGTCTGCCATTCCTATTTTTAGTGAAGTAAAGGTGGATTTGGATTGAATTGTTAATTGCTCAAAGTAAAATTTGTCGTCTTAAATTTTTTTGTAAACATTACTTTTTATTTTATAGCCCAATCAAACAAATTTTAGAATATGTATATTAACTATTTATTACTTCTAAATACAAGTTTATGATAACTTATACGCATTATACGTACAACGTACGTACCTAGTGGCCAATGTGTGCGGGCATATATATTGTGGATCGTCCTCTACCAAAATGAGTTAATTAACTATTTATTACATTAGATACAAAGTTAGTATTAACTTACACGGGTTACACGTGTAACGCACGTACCTAGTGGGTAGTGTCTGTGTGTATATATAGCGTGAATTGTACTCTACCAAAATAAGCTAATTAACTATTTATTACACTTCGATACAAGTTTGTGATAATTTACACGGATTAGATGTGCAACGCACGTACCTAGTGATCAGTGTGTGCGTGATACGGAGCGAATTAACTATTTCTCTCATTTAGATACAATAAGAGCAGTCTAGTGCACAAAGTACCTCGTGTTCACGCAGGATCCGGAAAAAGGCTGCACTCCAAGGGTGTGATATGATATAGATAGTCTACCCTAATGCAAGCATTATTGGTTGTTTCCACGGCTTGAACCCATGACATATATGTCACACAGAGACAACATATTGTTGCTCTAAAACTCCCCTTCTTTGTTTAGATACAATTTTTTGATAATTTACATGAGTTACATGTGCAACGAGCGTACCTAATGACCACTGTGTGAGCGCACATTTATCGTGGATCTTCCTCCACCAAAAAAGAACAAGATAAACTAATAAATTTTGTGCATTTTAGGGAAGATGATGAATAGTTAGACAAATAATTGAAGTAACATTATCAAACACAAACAGTGACAAATCTAAGAAATGAGGATGCCCCAAAAGTTCTTTAAGCTGCTGTTATATTATAAGTCAGGCAACCTCTACTGTGCCATCACCATCGCCTATTTTGCACTTAGTGGATCACATTAATTCACAACAAGACTTGGGACCATTTCTTCTTCTTCTTTTCTTTTTTCTTTGGATTTCTTTGACTACTAGTTAGAGAAATATTCATCAACAAAAAGAAAAAGAAGAACAAAATATATGTATCAGTGCGGTTTAACGGTCAATAAAATGGGTAAAAATCATGGAAATGAAGGCTCAATCCCACATTCGAAAGATGTAGTGTTGTTCTTCTTCACACTTACTTTCGGAAAAAAAAAATCGTCGTTCCGTATAATAATTTTCATCTAATATCACATGTAATAAGTGACATTAGTAATCTGAACAATAGGACAAATATTTTTTATAGATTAAATTGCGTTTATGGTGTAACAACTATATTGCATCGCCAGTAGATATAAGTTAAATCCACATTGGATTTTGTAAAGATTCAAACTTTATTAGAATAAGCAAATTCCCAAATAATTTGGTACATTAAAACTGATAATAAACAGCTAATAATATTCTTTGTTCATCCTATAGAGAAACAAAAGTCAGACCAAGAGAGACTAATAGTGCTCAACTTGACAAAAGAAATCATAACTAAATAACTACACATTCTTCAAAATTAACCATTTACATTCTCAACAACATAAAATGGTCTCTCTAGATCTCTAGATGAGATTCTGAAAAGTCGAAGGTTCAAATCACGTGAAGAGTAAGTCGATATATAACTTCTAATTAGCCAAAATCGACCATATCAACTCAGGATCAAAAGAAGGCATTCGTGCAAGAGAACAATCTTCAAACTCCACATCCATCGTTGGTCTTTCGAACTGATGTGTGATGCTAGTGATATGACAGTTGGGATTATTGCCGTTCTTGGGCCCCACGTGGCAATCATCAAGAACAGAACAAGGCGAATTCTCACTCTTCAACAATCCATCTTCACAAGTACTTTGTGAAATCACATCACCATTATTACTCCAACTCTCATTACAAACAATTGAAGAAGAACAAGATGATGATGACTCCAAATCCAAAAAAATTTCAACTTTTTTATTACTTTCAACTATTTTCTTGACACCCTTTTTAGCTCTCTCCCTTTTAACCTTTTGGCAAATAGCTTGAATTTTAGCATCAACTGAATTCTTCACAGCATTCATCTTTATACTATCTCCAAACCCTAACTTGCTCGTATCATCGCGAATATTTGGAAAATTTAATCGTGCATATTCGCCACGAAGTTTATATGCAGCTCTATCATAAGCATATGCTGCAGCCTCAGCAGTTTCATAAGTTCCAAGCCAAACTCTCATTCTATTCTGTGGTAGTCTTATTTCAGCCACCCATTTTCCCCATTGCCTCTGTCTCACTCCTCTATATAACTTTTTTTTACTTGGAAAAATATAATTTTGTGGGGTTTGTGTTGAAGTTGTTGGAATTGTAACATTTGTTCTATTTTCTTCCCAAAATTTTTGTAACAAATCTTTTTGTCTAAGGTAGACTGAAGAACCAAAATTGTCTGGGACTGAGACGTAGTTGTTATGGTTGCTGGCGGACGAACCTAGAGGCTCAAAAATAGGATTAGTAGTAGGTATTTGATTATTTGATTCTTGGCAATGAGAAAAGATTGAGTCTAAAGTGTTGGTACTAGTTGTTAATAGGATTTTAGATAAGGAAGATCTAATTTGAGCAGCCTCATCATATGTGTAAGACATATTTTCTTGAATTTTGCCCATGGTTTCTTGAACTCTATAAAATTTCTAAGATAGACAATTGATTGTAGTAGAAAATAGAAAGGAAAAAAGGGGGAAAAGGGTATTTAAAATTTGCCCCTTTTCTTGAGAATTAACAAAAATAAAATTGAAGAAACTAAAATAGAGAAGTAAAATGATCAAGAGAAAATATGAGGATTTGTTAAAATGTGGGGCTTGAGAATGAAGATTTTGAGTTTAATATTTGTGGTGTTGTGGCTGAGTTTGGTCTCTTCTTTGGTGTATTTATAGCTGCAGAGTAAAGCATCTTTTTCTTAAAGGCTCACAAGTCATACTACCTCTGGTCCAAAATAAGTGATGTTTTAGCTGTTTTTACACATATTAAGAAATTTATCTTTTAATATTAATTAACGATGAAGTTGATGATATTAACTTTTACTATCTCTTCACATAAACACTCCTAACATATACTCCAACACTATTTACCCCAAAGGTACTCGCATTGTGTCCAACTAATTTGGATTTGCGTCTCGTAAAGATGAAAGCGCTTCCTATCAGAATTTTTTTCATTTCGATGGCTCAAAAGAAAATTAAACTATTCACCATTTTTTTTCATATAGCGTGAACCTGGATCACAACCTCAATATAGATATCGAATATCTGATGGGAACCAAAAAATATTTTTCTCGAACAACACACGATAACAATGAAGACAATGTCGAAAAAAAGGCAGTGTGGTGCATAAAATATCCTATGTTCAAGTATAGTTTGGGGAAGAGTCGCAACCCTAGAGGTGTAATGTAGACAATCTACCCTAATACAAATATTAATGACTATTTCTATAGCGTAAACTCGTGAAGATTATACGAAGATAACTTTACCGTTTTTTAAGTCGTACCAAAACAATGTTGAACAAGAAAGAAAAAGATCTCAAAGAAAAGTTTGTACAATCCCTCATAAACAGGCTGTAAATGAGTGCAGAGTTTGAAAAGAAACTTTAGAAGTTAGAAGAAATGACATTCATAATTCACCAATCACAACAGGTGGTTTGACTATTTGACTCTGCCAAGTGGTTAGTATTCTCCGTGTGGACCCCAAAATAGAGTGGATCCCAATTTATTAATGAGATATACTAAAAGCAACTTTATGTATTTACTATTGTAGCAGTAATGAGTAATGACTCATAAAAGGACTTTTGCACCGGTTGAGCTACTTTCTTCTTTACATCTCCTGCTTTGTGGCGGCAGAAATCTGCTTCATTTTTTAATAATTATTTAATATTTGATACTCGCTTAACCGACGTACGGGTAAGGTATACGTACACTCTACTCTTTCCAAACCTCATTAGTATGATTCTACTGAGTTGTTGTTGTTGTTAACCAACGTCATGCAATCTTCTTTCTAAATTCCCAAGGTTTAAATTTGAGACCTCTAACTAAGAATGAATGACTTAAAAACTTTGTAAATCGATATCCGGCATATCCGATTTCATAAGCAGGGGAGTTGCCTCGAGGGTAACCTCGTAATAGATCAGGCTCGAGCTCGAAGATAGAACATCAAGCCTGGAGATCGAAGTGTTCGTTGAGATCGAGGCCAGCAACAATCGAGACCAAGCATGACTAACCTCGAGTAAGGCATAATAATGGAATAGCGAGATATCAGTAACAGGTCGAAGATCACGGCGGAAATCTCGGAGCAGATCAAATTAAAGCGGTTATTGATGCCAATCATGGGATTTACCTCCGTTATTAGAATTGTACTTTATTTAGGATTCCTCTATTATATAAAGAGGGATCTCATTCATTTGTAAGGATAATTGTTATTATTCATTGATAAGAATACACACATCCGCTACTCTCTTTATTTTACTTACTATTCATCAAAATTGTTCCATTCTTTATTGTTCTTATCATCCAACCTCGAGACTATCTCGAACCGAGGTCGAGGCATTGCTACCATACTTGTTTGATTTATCTTATTGTCTAATTTATCTATTCAACTCTTTATTTATCAATTGGTATTGAATTAAATCACATATCCTTAAAACTGTTATAAATAGAATTCTATTTAAGGTGAATGTTTATATTTTATAGAGATCTTAGGGATTTTGCTTGGTGGCTAAGTCACTCTATCCCTATAAATAGAGGGGTCCTATTCCATTGTAATTCATCCCAAAATTCAATAAGAATTCCCTCTCCCTCTTTCTCTGCAATATTGTTCTTCTTCTTCTTTTATTGTTTCATAACAAAAATCACAATATATGTTTAGTTGTTACTCGATTTTTAGGGTAAACAAATTTCTTATTAAGAGTTGAGGAATCATATTTGTCACATTATACCTCTGGCAGTAAAAAATAATCACTATGTGTTCTATTTTGAAATATACACATATAATTTGAATTATTTGACCTAGGAACTATGTGAAAGAAACGTTCTCTTTGCATTTTTCCTTTTTATGGTGTGGGAGGATTATGAGGTAGAACCAGAATGCGAAATACGGGTTTGGTCGAACCTAATAATTTTGGTCTAAACACTCATTATTCATCGAATATCTACAAATTCTTACTCCCTCCAGTCAACTATAAGTGATTTTTGGCCTTTGTTGTTAAAATAAGTGATTTTTCCGGATTTCAAGACTGAATTAATTACTTTTTTCCTACATTATCCTTGGAGTAAATAATGTTTGAGTATGTGTTAAAAGTGTTCATGTGAAGAAATGGTAAATGTTAATAAGGTCAATTTCATTGCTAATTAATGTTTAAAGCTGAATTTTTTAATGTGTGTGAAAACAACCAAAAATCACTTATTTTGGACCGTAAAAAGTAACATAGGACCAATAACTTTAATGAAGTAAAATCTTGAATTCGTAAGCTTTAAATCCTGGTTGTGTCTTTGAACGGATTAAAAAAAAGTTTTCAAAATTGCATGGTAATAAGGGAAGTGTGAAAAACGAGCACGATGATAATAAGCTAAATTAAGTAAAAGAGACAAGCCATATGCTAAACACACAATATTTCAAAATTCCACCAAACTTGGATATTGTTTCAGTGTACATTTCCAACAAGTTAACCTGCATATTACTCTATTATGAAAATAAAGCCAAAAGTAGCAACATCCATTTTCATGAATAATAATAATTGCTACAGGGTTTATATTGTATGCGTTTAAAAAGACAGTTCGATACACAAAGTATTTCGCATTTACGCAGGGTTCGGGGAAGGGTCACACCTCCAAGAAGTGTGATGTAAACAACCTAACCTAATACAAGTCAGTATAAAAATGTGTAATTATTATTCCCGTACTTATATAAAATTCTGCACCATACTACTAATCCAAGTGGTAACTCGTAAATTACATATGTAGGTTATCTCTCGTGCAATATTGTCAGATCCTTTGTTTTTCTTTTCAAACAGCCTCAAGTTCCTTTCTATCAAATTGAGTGAACTATCTCAGCATACACCATTCTAAAGACTTGCGCTTGTCGCGATTTACCCTCACCACAGAGGCGTATCCAGCTTAGGGGTATGGATTCACATGAACCCATACTCTTTTTCCCTAAACCATATATATATGTTATATTTATTTAAAATTATTAAAATATATGTATGTGCACCCATGTTCAAAGACTTTTATGGTGTAATTATTATTGGGTGCACCTTTACAAGTGAAATTGGTGGTTCAAATTCAACTCCGAACGATCTTGTTTTCAGCATGAAGTATAAATATATGTGAAAATTACTAAAATTTCAAAAAGAATATAATTTTGAACTTATAATTTTAAAAGTGTAATGGATTCATGGTAAGAGACTATAGTTAAACCCGCCAAATCACAAATGTAAATTCTAGATGCACCTCTGTACAACAATGCACTCATCCTCTTGAAATTTTAAATCCGCCTCTGCCTCAGCACATTAAATGGCCCAGTGCATATGTTGCTCGTGTACGTTATCTCGTGTACTGCTTGGTGTATATATATATATATATATATATATATATATATATATATATATATATATATATATATATATATATATATATATATATATATATATAAATTAACAAATAAAATTAATTTCGACCGGCCTATTTTATATTTTTTCCATTCTTAAATAAAATGGATGACTGATGAATGGAGTAGCGAAAAGAAGACGTGAATGAGTTGAGTGGTGTTAAAACACAAAATAAGCTGCTATCAAATTGGGGGCCTAATTTCATTAAATACGAAAAGTTTTAGCATTGAAAATGAAATATTTGACCTTGTGTAGACAGGGCTCGTGTAGCATTGGGCCCACATATCTTACATTTATGGCCCATAAAGCTTTTCTCTGTATTTGCATGTGATATTAACCTAACTCTCCTCCAAAAAAGTCAATCCATAACCCCCCCCCCCACCACCACCACCACCACACCCCACACCCTCCCTCCCAAACCCCTTGGAAAAACTACAAAGTATAGTTGCTCTAAAAAATAATAGTCGAAAAATATATAATATTATAAGTAATTTTTATACATAATCAGTATATATTTGATTAATGGAGATAATTATTTTTCGGGGAACTTTCAGAAATGATCATCTTTTAAGGGGATTTTAACAATTCGTAGCTACATTTTATGTATTTACATTTCATAGCTAGTATTTGACAACGCGGTATGTTGAGTGTATTTGAATACACTGATAAGTTTTTTAAATTTTTTCGCGTGTATTTGAGTGTATATGAATATATTGTTATTGTATCCAACCTTATTTGATGTTGCAAGGTTGAACGTATTAGATTGTATTTTAATATATTTACACTAAGAAAATGACAAAATGAAGAATACAATCAAATCTCCGGTGAAAATACAAAATATCATGTATTTAAGAAGGATCATTACAATCAACCAGGTCAGATCTCCGGGGAAATACAAAATGCCATTGTATTTACACTAATACAATGAAAAATGCATTCAAATACTTCAAAAATACAGTGTATTTATACTAACAAATGAAGAATACAGTCAAATCCGGTCAAATCTCCAACGAGAATACAAAATACACTGAATTTAAAAATGGAGAATACAATCAAATCTCGCCGGATCTCCGGCCAAAATACAAAATACACTTTAGATTTGACAAAATACAAAAATACACTTATACAATAATTTTCCGGTGTGAAAGGTAGTGGAGGAGAAAGAGGCTGCTTCTTTTTCCGGCGAGAAAAGCAGTGTTGGAGGAATAAGTTTTCGTCAGACGAATACTCAGATGTAAGATACAAAAAAGGAGAAGAAGTCATGAATTTCGGTATCTCCGTTAGAACAAGACGTGGTGACACCTCCGATATTCCTCCTCTATTGTTTTTAGCACCGGTAATTGACATATCGCGACTTCGTGATTTGCAGAACTGGATCTAATGGTTGAGATGAGACAAGGGAAGAGAGAGAGAGAGAGAGAGAGAGAGAGAGAGAGAGAGAGAGAGAGAGAGAGAGAGAGAGAGAGAGAGAGAGAGAGAGAGAGAGAGAGAGAGAGAGAGAGAGAGAGAGAGAGAGAGAGAGAGAGAGAGAGAGAGAGAGAGAGAGAGAGAGAGAGAGAGAGAGNAAGAAGGGAAAAGAGAGAGTAAGAGGCGGCTGTTTGGTTGGGCTCCGGTAGAGCTCCGCCAAAGAGATGACCAGCGGCCTTGTCGAGGGTGAAGAGAGAATGAAAATGAGACAGAGTTGAGGCAGAAGAGAAAGAGAGGGTTGAGGAGAAAAATTGATACAGTGGAATAAATCTATATTTTTGGCATCTATATGATGGGTAAATTATTTTGTCAAGCGAGACAAACTGAAAACACATAAAATGATGTGTTGGGCAGGGTGAAAAAGTTCTTTTGTAAGACGAGACGGGTGAAAACAAACAAAAATGGTATGTTGGACAGATTGAAAATTCACGAGTTAAGGCTCAACCCAAATCGTTTGTCACCTTATTTCCGTTGAGCCTTAACTCATGAAACTTTTAACCCGACATGTCCGACACACCATTTTTATTTGCTTTCAACCTGTCTCGTATTACAAAAGAACATTTTCACCTCACCCAACGCATCATTTTACGTGTTTTCATTTTATCTTGCTCTACAAAAGAATTTTCTCACCCCCGCCAAATGCATTATTTTTATGTATTTTCAGCTCGTCCCGTTCTACAACGAACTTTCTCGCCCCTAGTGCAAGGTGGGGATACTAATTTAAAGACTCACCTAGCAAAAAGGTGATTTTTGGTAGTATTAGGTGGACTGAGTCATATTTGAACCAACTTAGCAGCGAGCTGACGCCGACTAAAAAGAGTGCCCATTTGGTCCCCTCAAATGGTCCCAACTTTTCTCATATCCACCTGGTTATTTGACACGTCACTACTCCATTGCTTATCTAAAGACCAAATTAAAAAATAAAAATAAAAATAAAATATATGAATGACGTAATCATGATATCATGATTAGCACATAGAAATGTATTATTTCTTGAAATTTTATCTATGAAGAAAAAAAGGGTTTCAAAATCTTAAGAGTTATATTCCTATTTGATTGTATTTATCTAATTTCTTGTGAGATACTAGCAACTTTTGTATTTTGTACGACGGTAATTAACTACTCCTTTCGTTCACTTTTATTTGGCAAGTATATTAAAAATGAATTTTTATTTTTACTTGTTACTTTACGCATATCAAGAGAAGATAAATTATTTTTTTCTGTTATACCCACAGTATTTATTACTCATTTCAAATTATATTCTCAAATCCAATAAAATATGCATCAATTAATATGGGTATCATGATAAATTATGCACTTCATTTATTATTTATTAAGGAGCGTGAAAAGTCGAAACATGCCAAGTAAAAATGAACGGGTGGAGTAAATAGTGAATTTAATATTTAAGAAATTGACACATACCAAATGAATGCTTAACATTTATTATTTTAAACCTGTCATTGATGTTTTTTTGGGAAAAGTCCTACAAGTGTTTTTTTTAATTTTAAAAAAAATGTTAAATATTTTCTTGGAAAAAGTGTATATTATAAATTCATAATTAAAAGTGATAAAATTGTCAACTGATAAAAAGAATTATAACTCATTTAAAATTCGGTTAAGAAAACAATAAATTCTAGGAATAAAAAGATGGTACCAACGGGTGGCTATTTCTAATCCTTATGTTGCTTTCTTAGCAAATTACAAATTAGTACTATTCCTTAATATTTCAACCTTTTCAATTGTACTTTCCGTATTGGAAAGGACCATTATTTAAAATAATTTTCTTATAATAGTTCGGTATTTATTAATTTGATTAATTCAAAATTGCACTACATAAAATCCTTTAAAAATAAAACCGCACTTTACCAAAGATTTTTCATTCTCAAGATTCAAACCCGTGCTTGTGGTTAAATTTAATGTCAATTTAATTTCATGTCTACTTAGTCATGGAAATACATATTTTGTATACGATCAAAACGAGCTTTCCCTTCGTATGACTAATCGAGACTGGAACATGATAGGTTAAGGTTCAGCCTCGTGTTATATCGAGCCTGAGTGCGAAGTTAGATCGATGTGCTTGTAATCCAGAGACTGATCAAAATCGAGATTGGCTAAGATCGAGACCAAGCAAAATAGAGATCGAGCAAGACCGATGGAAGTTTACCTAGTCAAGTAACGGTAAGCCGAAATATCCGTAATCGAGCAAGGATCACGGCGAAAATCTTGGCAAGTACCAAGATGAGGCCGATTAATTAGTCAATCATGATATTTCTTACTGTATTTAGAGTTTTAACAAAAGTAGGACTCCCCTACTATATATAGAGAGAGTTTGATCATTTGTACGACATCATTACATTCACGCAATACATTGCCTTCGTTTAGCTTTTAATATTCTGTTGCTCTGTTCATATATCAATAGAATCTTCCCTTGGTTTGAGGGTGATCTAACTCGAGGGCCAAAGTTATATGTTTCATTTGGTTTGCATTTATTTCTTTTTACAGTCAATTTCAATATCAATTTATATATTTTCTCAGTCTGTGCCACGTAAAATCACGTATTCTTAAAACAACGTATAAATTCAATTGTCCGTTTTTACGGTAAACAATGTTGTCAATTTAGTTTCAATATTAAAATGCATAAATGTGATAAGTCTTCAGTTATCAAGATATGGTCCCCTTTTATCGTAATCTCCATGTTGTTTTCTTTTGATATGGAAATGCATAGGCATTGTCTCCATTGAGCTTCATACCTTAGCTGTATTATTTTGTTGAAATTGACATTATTTAATAAATTAAAAAAATAAAAAGAATCAAATCTTATAAGATCACTTTAATTTTGGAATATTACAATCAACTCCATCAAAGGTCCCCTTGCAAACTCCTCCATAAGTTTATACAACTTTTTTTCTCTTTTCTTTTGTTTTTAATTTTCTATGGCTTGCTATGTAATATATAAGTATTACGTAGCACGATACCTGAAATCTCTAATTATCGACAGGTGTCACTGTATTGGTAAAAAAGAGTCTCACACGTAAGCAGATTCTTAACAGCTCAGATAGTTACGTGGACTAAGGAAAACACAGCAGATAGACTTGATTCTGTAAAGAAGTACGGGACAAAGAGGCACGGTCAATAAACCCACGAGTTCATCAACTACGGGAAACTTAATAACAAAGAAAGAGATACGGTCACAGTGAACCCAGACGAAGCTGCGGACAGATTCGAGAATCAACAGTTAATGACATAACTCCTATACAACAGTTACGATTATACTTTGCAACGCCTCATTGATGTAATAATTAGCCATTAATGAGCAATCATGACAGGAACTAAACGTTATACTAGGAAACCCCTATATAGAGGGGAGAAATGTAACCCATAAGATCATCTGAATTCTCGAATACAATCAACTTTATTTTTTGCATACTACAGTATTATTCATTGCTTAATTTCTCTTTATCTATCGTATTACTTTCTTGATTATCAGTAACCCGCGTTCATCCTAAATAGCTTTCGTCAAAGAATCTAATTCTTTGGTTAAACAGTCACGTCAATTTTGTGCCTCGAAAAAATTTGTGCTTTTAATAGTGAGAAAGTTTGTGGTGCTTGCTTGCATAGCTAGATTGATGTTAATTAGGGTTTGACCTTTCTATATCCAAGTAGTAAGATGGATTGTCTTTTTATTTATTTTTCTTTGTTTTCTTAATTTTGACTGTCCTAATTGGTACATTAGAACCAACATAGCATATATTTGAAAAGGGTGTATAACCCTTGGATTTTGTTGTGGTTTATTGAGCATCTGGCGTTTTTGAAATTTTTGATTCGATTAATTCGGATTTGCGTCAAATATATCTGATTGGAGATAAATCACTTCATACGGAAAGGTTTTTCTATTTTTAAGACTCGATTTCAAAATCTCTAGTTAAAAGCAAAAGAATTCTAGTTAAGAGTGTCCCAAGATCTTGAAATAATGCTAAGAGTGCAACGTATGATGTATAGGTTAAAACTTCGAACCCTATTGTAGATAAAAGTCGGGTATTTATGTTGCCGGAAAAAATATAAACGGACGACCTTATTATTCATCGAATGACCGGAAAAAATATAAACAGACGACCTTATTATTTATCGAATGACTAGAAAAAATATAAACAGACAACCTTATTATTCATCGAATGACCGAAAAAAATATAAACGGACGACCTTATTATTCATCGAATGACTAAAAAAAATATAAACAGACGACCTTATTATTCATCGAATGACCGAAAAAAATATAAACGGACGACCTTATTATTCATCGAATGACTAAAAAAAATATAAACAGACGACCTTATTATTCATCGAATGACCGAAAAAAATATAAACGGACGACCTTATTATTCATCGAATGACTAAAAAAAATATAAACAGACGACCTTATTATTCATCGAATGACCGAAAAAAATATAAACGGACGACCTTATTATTCATCGAATGACTTGAAAAAATATAAATAGGCGACCTTATTATCCATCGAATGACTTGAAAAAATATAAACAGACGACGTTATTATTCATCGTATGACTGAAAAAAATATAAACAGACGACCTTATTATTTATCGAATGACCGAAAAAATATAACCAGACGGCCTTATTATTCATCGAATGACCGAAAAAAATATAAACAGACGACCTTATTATTCATCGAATGACCGAAAAAATTATACGCTCTACTGAAATAGATTTCGCGGAAAACCAGTGCGCTTCGCTCGACCACATGATGAACATGCCTTTTCCATTCATAGAGAGATCCAATCGTCAAAATCAATAAAAAGGTCATCATGGACCAAGATCCAAACGGATCAATCTTGTTGGGAGGTACTGCCCAAGGAAAGGAAAAGGTTACTTCCGGATCAGGAATAATAAATAAAATGATAAACGGACGATCTTGTTATTCATCGATTGGTTGAAAAAAATGTAAACAGAAGACCTTATTATTCATCGAATGACCGAAAAAAATACAAGCGGACGACCTTATTATCCATCGAATCTCAAACCAAATATAATATAATATTATTGTTAGAACTAAAATAGAAGGGATGACTATATTGTCTAATCAAGGATTCAAGGGGTCACTATTTTTCTACCTTTTTCATGTATATATATGATTGTCAATTCTTCTTGGAATATTTTTGAAAAAGGTACATTTTGGACCAAAGCAACAATGGTCGGTTTGAAAATTTTATCATTTTCTAAACTCTGAAACCGACAATTTTTGTCTTATCACTTGCAGACCTTTTTGACCCTCTAAATTGTTTGTTATTACTAAACCCGAATAGCTCGGATTTCACGAGTGAATCGAAAGTTAAATCTATATTGGATCTTACCAAAATGGCCTTAGCTATTCTCTTAAGGACGAGTTTTAAATCCCAGTTCGGATTAAAAAAAAATGTCATGCTAACGTGCTTTGAATGATCCAAATTTTAGGTAGCGTCGATTAACACATTGAACTATTCATATTGGCTATAGCGGACTAATCCTACTGGCTACTCGGTTTTAGGGTGCGGCTGAATATTTAACTAAACGGCTAAGTGCAGGGGCGGTCCGACGAGTTTTGTAGCCTAAAGCCAAATTTTACGAGGGGCCTTAACTTTTTTTGAAAAAAAATTATTTATTAATGTGAAGTCTATTTTTCTAGCGTTTCTTAGATACAAAGTTATTAATAATTTTTTTTATAATCAATAACTCGAAATAAGTCTTTCTTAACAGATAATATAACTAATTTGAGACATTGTTTATCTTAAGTTAGATTTTATCAATTTTAATTTTAAAAATTTCTTTCCGCTGGAACGACGGAAACAAGAATTATTAACATTATTCCATAAGTTATATAGGCATTGGAAAAAGAATCAAATCTTTTTATTTGACCAACTGTGTCAATTAAATAATTCTGAAAATAAATTTAAACCATCAATATCGAATTGGTTATTATGCTTTAAGGAACATTCGAGATTACGACAATATTTTATCAAATTTTCATCATCCAGTGATCTTAACTTTTACCGATAAATAGAAAACCAAGAATATTTTCATATGCTTCAAATTATTCAAGTCTACTTTGAACTAAAAAAAAATAGCCTTGTCTACCATACATAAAGTAATCAACTCCAAAGGACTCTTCGAAATTTTTGATATTTTATTATCAACATTCTCATCAAATTGTTATTTCCTATATATCATACGTCTTTTATGAAATTCGGATTCGATATTTATTTCAAGTGCAATTTTCTTGGCAGAAATCAAAGCAGTTGCAAATCCTTCTTCTCTATACTTGTTAAAGAAAGAAATCAATCATTTTCACTTCACATAACCTTTTTAAAAACTTATACATAGCCTACTAGAAGCAGTTGTTTTACTTGCTTTATGGATGGGCCACCTCTGGCTAAGTGTCTATACAAGAGAGCAGTGGCGGATGTACATGGATACTTATGGGTGCTTGAGCACCCATTACTTTTAACCGAATATAAAAAAATTGCATAGATAATTATAAAAATAGTTAGATAAATATAGAGTGAGCACCCATAACTAAACTCGTTTTTCCTCTTCTTTCAAATTTTTATACCCATCACTTTAAAATTCTAAATCCGTCACTGCAAGAGAGGTATTTGTCTAATACAACTATTATGACTAATTACTTACTTAATCAGTCAAACAAGAACCCCATAATAGCTGTATTATGTTTAATACAACTATTATTGATTTAAGTCTCTACTTAATCAGTCAAATTAGAGTTAGCTAACTTTCCTTTTATAGAATAAGGCAAAAAGGTAGAATGTGGACACCGACATATACAACTTTTCAAACACTATTCCCTTTAGGGAAAAGCAAATAGGCAATTAGTGTAGAAATTAGAAGATCAGATAGCCTGACAAATTGTTTCCCATTCGATGTTTGGTATTCATTTTGGAGTCCGATTAATCTGAATTCATACTGAAAAGTCCTACTTTAGAAGGTAAAGTGTTGCTTACCAAGGACGGTTCGATATTCAGGGCTCGAATTTACGACTTCTGATTAAGGATATGGAAGAGTAAAAACAACAACAAAACCGAGTGTAATCTACAAATAGAGTTTGGAGAGGGTAATGTGTATGCAAACTTTACCCCTACCTTGTAAAGATAGAAAGGATATTTTCGACAGACCCTCGGCTCAAGAAACAGTGACAACACCACAGCGTTTAATGATAGCCAACATGACAAATTGTTCCCCACTCGATGTTTGGTATCCACTTTGGAGTCCGACCTATCTGAATTCATACTGAAAAGTCCTACTTTAGAAGGTAAAGTGTTGCCTACCAAGGATGGCTCAATATTCAGGGCTCGAATTTAAGACTTCTGATTAAGGATATGGAAGAATAAAAACAACTGACAAACCGAGTGTAATCTACAAGTGGGGTTTGGGGAGAGTAATATGTACGCAAACTTTACACCTACCATATGAAGATAAAAAGCTATTTCCGATAGACCCTCGGCTCAAGGAACAGTGACAACACCGCAACATTTAGTGATAACTAATAGAAAATCACGTTCCCGTTAGTCTTAGGTCTTACGCTCTAAATTAATACTAGCTAGTGTTTTGTTTTTTTCACTTGCATTGCATTATAGTTTATACGATGAGCTTATGCATTCACAAAACAGCGTCCTATGATAATTTGATGAGCTTGCAAACTCGCTTACCCACTACAATCAAGCCTCTTTATAACAGCCTCGTTTATTCCGGATATTTTTGGATGGTACCAGCAAATTGCTGTTATAGAAAACTTATATTATAATATAACATGAGATTTGGTTCTTGAAAAAATTAGCTTTTATGGAGAACTGTTGTTATATAAGGATGTTGTTGTAGAGAGGTCTAATTATAGTAATAAAGATTATTACGTTTAACTTGTTATTGTTATTTTGAAAAATTAAGGAGTACTAGTTTTAGATAAAATAAATAAAAAGCATGAAAATGAAAAGAAGAGCTCAGAAACACATATTTTCATCTTATATCAGAAAATTGTGAAGACCCAAGTCTCACTGCTTGTGCAATAATCATCACAGCTCTGAGTGCACCAGCCGGGAATCGAACCCGGGTCTGTACCGTGGCAGGGTACTATTCTACCACTAGACCACTGGTGCCATGTTGTCCTATAACTCAAAAATATAATTTAGCTATTTCTTTGGCACTTGAAAACATAAATAATACTCCCTCGGGTCCCCAATAAGTGATATTTTTTTTTTTTTTTTGTGGTCCAAAATAAGTGGTTTTTTCAGATTACAAGAATTAATTAATTATTTTTGCCCTTGGAGTAAATAATGTTTGAGTATGTGTTAGGAGTGCTATGTGAGGAGATATTAAAGGTTAATATGGTCAATTTCATTGTTAATTAATGTTAAAAGGTGAATTTCTTAATATGTGTGAAAACAACCAAAAAATCACTTATTTTGGACCGGAGGGAGTATAAAACTCCGGAGCAAGCGGGCTTCGCTGGAATGGGTGAAGCCACATGCTCATAAGCAGTGGCGAAGCCACCTTGTTACAAGGGTGGTCAACTGACCACCCTTTGTCGAGAAATTGTATTGTATATATGGGTAAAATAATACGTTTTGGAGGTATATAGTACATATTGAACACCCTTTGTCGGAATTTTTTTTTCAACTCTTTCAAATTTGAATACCCTTGGAAAAATTTCTAGCTTCGCCACTGCTCATAAGGTACCCTTAGTCGAAAAATTACACTGTGTATAAAAGTAAAATATTACGTTTTAGAGGTATATAACACATATTGAACATCCTTTGTCGGGAACTTTTTTTCACTTCTTTCAAATTTGAACACCCTTGAAGAAATTCATAGCTTCGCCACCGTTCACTGGTAGTAGCCGACTAGCTTCATTCCGGCTAAAATTCAAACAACTCTTTGATCCGTCCAACATAATCCACAGAAATGTTTTTTTTTTTCATTGAAAACATTCACCAACGAGATATGTCCAATGGAGCGTACAACTCATGAATGTATGATCCACATAACTGGTTTACATAATGAATGCATCCCTTCAATCACATCCAATCATCCATAAATATTATATTTATACCAAATCAATAAATACACAACACATATCTTTACAAACATAATTATCACTAATTTATAGTTAATTAATACATATTCTCACTTTAATTTATCACTTAAACATAGTAAATTAGTAGATGATGATATAAATATCTTGTGCGTATAAGTTTTTACCAAAGATATCCAATAGAATAATGAAAACATTAGTAGGAGTACTAGCTTTTTTTTAAAATCCCTGGAATTGCATTTTCAGCTTAAAACTAAAGCAAACCAACAAGGGTTGTGGTGGAGTGTTAAGTACTCCTTCACCCTTAATCAGAAGTCTCGGGTTCGAGTCTCTGGGTGGAGTCGCCTTTGTTAGGTCTGCTTTAGCCCCCAATGTGGGACTTCCCTGCGCGAATCCGGATTTAGTCGGGCCCCAATATGGGTACCGGACACCGGGTGGGAAACCAAAAAAAATAAAAGCTTAAAACTAAAGCAAACCAATAAAAAATATCTTCCCTTGTATTACAGGCTGATCCAGTTTGATAAAACCATCTCATCATCTTTGAGTGATATGTACAGAAGTACAAAAACAAAAAAAGAGGGAGGTGAAGTTAAAAAGAAAAGCTGCTAGTTTCAGCCTTGTAATTAAGCTCATTTAGCATCCTTGTACATAGTGTCAATCACGTCCTGCACAAAGTAAAATCAGATCAGAAAAGAACATATAAACTAACAACAAAATATTTGACCCAAGGGTCTATCGGAAACAACCTCTCTATCTTCACAAGATAGAGGTAAGGTCTCCGTACACACTACCCTCTCCCCCAAACCAGTGGCGGAGACAGGATCTCTGCGAAAGGGGTTCAAAAAGAAAAAAGTTAAAAACGCTTGTAGCTAGTGGGAGTTGAACCTACGCCCTTACGAAGGATTTGAACCCCCTTGACCACTAAGCTATACTTTTGGGTTGTGTCAAGGGGATTCAAAACTTAATATATAGATGTAAAAAACATATTGTGCTTTATATATACAGCGTAATTTTTGAATCCCCTTCCGCCCCCCTAAATCCGCCCCTGCCCCAAACCCACTTATGAGAAAAGAAGTTTAAAACGCTTGTAGCTAGTGAGAGTTGTATCAAATTTTGATGATTTTCCAATGGGATGTGCAATAAAAAATGGGCGAATTTCTAGTAGTGTTTCGAGGTAACTAGTACCACTTACATGGAGCAGTTACCTATAGTTATCTCTTAAGTGATCCGATGGTGCAAAAATTCTTTTACACCGTCAATGTATTGAAGTTGCACTCTTTATATGCAGAGTACCAACACTAGGTGCAGATGAAGCTCCAATGAGGAAAATGCAAAAACGCATTGCAGATAAAAGGACCCAAAGTTGACAGATTGAAAACATGGAAAATGCTAAGAACAGTCTTTGGTTGTTCCATGTCAACTACAGGTTAAAGTTACTGAAGTTTCTTTCCTTTTTAAAACCTGAGCCAAGGACCACAAAATATATTATTGGGCACGTCTACTCCTTCTCTTATGTCCAACAACAACAACAACAACCCAGTATAATCCCATAAGTGGGTTCTGGAGAGGGTAGTGTGTACGCAGACATTACCCCTACCCTAGGGTAGAGAGGCTGTTTCCAATAGACCCTCAGCATCCTTCCCTCCAAGAACTCCCCACCTTGCTCTTGGGGTGACTCGAACTCACAAACTCTTGGTTGGAAGTGGAGGGTGCTTATCATCAGAGCAACCCACCTTTTCTTATGTCCATTAAGTTTATATTGTTATCTATGTGAAGAGCATGTAACGGTACACAAAGGCTTTACGAAGACCGTGATGTTGAAAAGAGTAATCATACCTTTTGGACGCGACAGAACAAATAAAATCGCAGCAAAACAAAGAAGAAGAGGAAATGGAAATATTTGCACATGGACATTAACATTCACCAGGAGATTAAAGAGAATTTACCTTGTAGTATTTGAGCAACTGTGGTCTTTTCTTCTTAAATGTTGGAGTCAGAAGGTCGCGTTCCATGTCAAATGGCACCGGATCAAGGTGTAGAGCTTTTATGAACTCAAAGCCCTTCAGCTGCAAAAGAAAAAGTCATGTTAACATAGGCTTTCCTTGTCTGCAAACGCAACAGGAGCACCTATCACATTATGCAAACAGCCGCGGTGAGAACTAACCTTCGTTTCTTTTGCAGCTTTCGTGAGTTCCCCTAATATGTGCTCTTTCACCTTTGAATTTTCACATAAGGAATTAAAATCTCCAGAGACACCATTCTGTTTAGCCCATTTTTCAACCTCTTGTTTGTTTGGGTTAACTACAGCGACAAGGAAAGACTCAAAGCTGCTTCCATATATCCATATCTGGAGCCAATCAAGGAAAAAGAAAAATGAGTATCGTAGAGTCTAAAATGGATAACAGGTTTTACCAATATGCTCTATTATTTACGGATATTCATTAGATTAAAGGGGAGCCTTGGCGTAACTGGTAAAGTTGCTGCCATGTGACCGTGAGGTCACGGGTTCTAGCCAGCCTCTTGCATAAATGCAGGGTAAGGCTGCGTACAATAGACCCTTGTGGTCCGGCCCTTTCCCGGACTCCGGCGCATAGTGGGAGCTTAGTGCACCAGGCTGCCCTTCATTAGATTATGCCCCCAAAAATATTTATATGTACAGCATGTGATGGCTTAACACTTATACAATATGCTATGTACTATATTAATATTTATCACATTACGCCCAAAACTGGAAACACTAGATTACATATCGCTGCCTATATGAATAATGCTTCTTCCTTTTTAACAGCATAGTGTCCACACAGATAGACCAGAGGCAGTGAACATAACAAATGAAAATGTGCTACCTTATTTGTTTAGAAAATAAATTGCACATATGAAGTCACCAAATTGCTATAGTTAAGAGGAGAATGCATCTAACGGGACTACTTACCGAGTCAATAACTGGATTATTGCCATATATATTCTCCAAATTTTCGACTGCAACATATTCACCTTGTGATAGCTTGAAAATATTCTTCTTGCGATCAATTATTTTCAAGCTACCATTTGGTTGCCACTCACCAATATCCCCTGACAAAAGATTTGTCCAGAGACAAGTCCAATTAAAACTTTTTACCAAGCAGGATATTTATAAATACAAGCGCAAAAAAAGAATTCAGAAAAACCTGTGTGGAACCACCCATCAATCATGACTTCTTTCGTAAGGTCCTCACGCTTGTAATAACCAGAAAACACAGTGTCTCCCCTCACGCATATTTCTCCACGTGGTGTGCTTGAAAGAGCGTCATATTCCATTTCAGGAACGGACTCCAAACACACGTCCACGTTGGGCACTGGAGGACCAACCGTACCAAGCATATCAAATTGGTTGGGTAATGATACAAATGTACCAGCGCATGTTTCAGTCAGACCTAAAAGTAAATCCTGAATCATTAGCTTTGGCAAGAACACACACTAGCAAATCATCCGGAAGGACAATCCAATTACTTCAGCAATAAAAAGAAACCTATTTCAGCTGAAACCTAAATTACCATGCCAGATCAGTTTCTGTAAAACTATATCGGAAGCTACTGCCGAATAGTTGATTTACCTATTTCAGCTATAGTCAACACCAGTGTTATTAAAGGCGAAAAGCGCACAAAAGTTGTAAGGTTTGTTGGGGCTTTAAGCGCAAATAAAGTGTGGGCTTTAATGAAGAAAGGCACAAATGGAGAAAAACTACAAACATATGTGTATAGTCCAAGACTAATATCTATAAGCATGAATACCAAATATATAGACAAAGAAATTGTAGAAAATTTACAATAAAGTGAAATATCAATTGTTTAGTGTCGCCTCTTCAGAATTACACTCATTGGGGTAAGGAAAAGTATGCCTTAGAGCCTTGATGACAACACTGAAGCACCCGCTAAGTGAGGCGAAGCGCTCAACATGTTTTGAGCCTCGCTTCAGGGCTTATGTGCACTTTAAGTGCGCCTTTGATAACAACGGTCAACACTCAAACATAACAACTAAAATGATGTCGCTGACTAGTTCATGAACCATAAGTATTATCATATCATTTTACAAACAATAAAATAAAAACAGATTAAGGCTGTTGAGATTTTCCGGGGTGAAGCATGACTATAAGTTTAACATCATCAGTGGAACTAACGTGAGGATTACGATAAAATACCATATCCTTGAAGAACATGAGCACATGCAACAACTCGTAGAAAAGCTTCTACATGAGATGAGAGAGGTGCTGCTCCAGATAATATAAGGCGCACTTTGCCTCCAAGCCCATCTTTTACCTAAGCAATCAGCAAATGCAACTAAAGTTACATATTTACTGGTACAACAGGAAGCAAAAAGAGAAGATATAGTAGCTGCTACTAGAGTATCTCCACCACCTTACTGAAAACAACTTTGTCGGAAATTGGCGATGCTTCGTGATATTTACACCCACTCTTCAAATATTGAAGTTTGCTGCAGAATTTCAAAAAATGTTAGTATGATGCAGCCTCCAATAGAAAATACCTCAAATAAGATTCAATATTCATGCTAAACCAAAAATTCGGTACCAAATTTCTTCTCAACTATACAGAATCCAATCAAATGCACTTCTATGGAAAATCGATTCAAAGATGAAAACACTCGTATTGACTTAGAGTACTAATCGTTAAGTGTCTGGATGTAGAACAGAAAGTGCTAGAATTGTACAACTGTACAGGTATAAATCCCATAGTGTGAAACACCCATATTTTAGCCATATAAGTAAAACGTATGGACAAATATCAAAAGGCGCTATCATCAGATGCATCTTTTTCCAACCATAGATACAGTACCTTTCTTGGCAGCAGATGGGACAACTTAATATTTTTTCGATCATCATAAAGACTTTTTTGAACTTTTTTGATTACTTTCGATCATCATAAAGACAAATGAAGCGCTTTAGAAAGCTCAGAGATCGAGTTTAAGACACTGATGTTTGCACCAACAAAAAAGGTTTCCATCTCTTAACTACTCTAAATGAAATGAGAAACATGGAACAGAACTTACCGAGCATATGCAATATTGAACAGGGTGCTCCTTAGCCGACCCCCTGAAGAAATTTTCTGTTGCAAACCTGAGAACGATCATTGCAATTAGTTAAATAACAACAACAACAACAACAACAACCCAGTACAATCCCACAAGTGGGGTTTGGGGAGGGTAGTGTGTAAACCAGTGGAAAGAAGATAATGCCACAGTATTTATTTATTTTATGCCTACGCGATTTCTGCAGTAAGTCATACCTAAAGTGCGATGATACTCCAGTCAAACACACGGATTTTCATTAGAAAGGGAGGTCTATATTAGTGATTGGGCAAAAAGGTTTGACACTTTAGATGAATCAATTGTAAGGGAGCAGTAAAGATATTACCTGAATATATTCTGTCTAATACCCGAGGTACTGCACAGAAGACAGTTGGTTTCAGCTCTCCAATGTCTTCAGTTAGTAACTTGACATCCTGCAAACATGATAAGAATTGCATCAGATAAGCTCTATCATAATTTTCATAGAAGATGTGGAGATCTCACCCCTCGCCAAAATCCAATTGAGGCACCATGACTAATGAAACATTCTTCAATCACCCGATCAAAGATATGTGCCAAGGGAAGATATGAGAGATATACATCATTCACGTTCAACTGCAATACGAAAACGTTAGATCAAAGAAACACAGTTTCAAAAGGGAGATTAAAACTTTGGCTATCCTTTACTTCGAAGCACATGAAAATAGAAAGAACATATATCTCACCGCCTCATGTACACTCTCAAGAAAACACTTCACTCCAGCTATAAGAGTAACAATGCTATTATTCGAAATCATCACACCCTTGGGTTCTCCAGTCGTTCCACTAGTATACATTATTGTGCAAATATCAGTCTTCTTTTTCACTGGAAGGTCATACTGATTATTGCTTCCCTGCACATATTGAGAGGTGTGATGTTTAACTTATAAGGAATATTAGTCATATAAATATGTGATGTTCAAAAAGATAGGAAAGAGGTGCATCAATCAGTATAAACCCAAGAAAATATACTTATCCTTTGAAAAGAGAAGTCTTACTAATTGTAGAAACTCATCCCAGGAAAAGAGAGCCGCTCCAAACTTTTCAACCTCTTCCTTTTGTTGAGGAGTAACATGCCCAAAACTCACAACCGCTGGTGATTAAGAACAGGAAACAATTTGCCATAAGATGACATATTTCACACTTCTGAAAAAAGAAAACTAAATTACAATTGACTTACTCTTCAAGTACTTCGCTGCATTTGGAAATGTTTTCAAAAGCTGAAAAAGAATAAGAGCACATTTTAGTAAGTAGCACATCCCTGAATTTTCAACAACATAGCTCCAACTTCAACATTAATAAACTTCTGAAACAACAATCTCTTGAAACATTCTAGTCATTATCCTATTTATTGGAACAATTTATTTCTGAAAGCTATAATAATCCAAAGTTCTATAAAAAATGATGTCCAAGTCTGAAACATTTAAATCTTTTTAAAACAGCATAGAAGTTCAAGCAGATCATTCTTTATCCTGCACGGGCGAGTTAATTTCACTTCCACAGTAGAAAGTCATGTATTATGTATATGTAGCTTGGGGATCAACATGCTTATGGAATCCAAGACGTGGTGTTTGAATAGTTAATATAAGACTGTTTTTTTTAAAGTTGGACCTACTAGGATACCATGTCTATACCTCGGGAACCTTTTTCTCCTCAACAAAAGCAATTGAAACCTCAGCATGGGAAACGATAAATTCCACTGCACCAGCACCTAAAGACATAAAAAAGATTATCATTATATACTAGTTATTACATCAGCATGACATTCCTTCTTTTAAGAAGGAAAATAAAAAATAAATAGGCATATGACAGGTAAATGGTGATAGCCTCTTGGTAGTCAAACTGCACGATCGCGCATCTCATTTGAACAAGCCCAGAACATTTCTACTATTCACAAGAGTAACACCAAGGATGATTAAGTCAATTCACAAGGAAGAGCACAGAGCCACTATTGTCACAGAAGAAGAATACATACCTAAAGTGTCGTACAGAGGGACACAGTAGAGTCCATGAGCATTGCATGCCTGCATTAATAAGTTGCTATCAGAGTCAATAAGAACTACAGACAAGATTTGATTTCTAACATCTATCCGAGCAAACAATAGATGTTATAACCAACAATAGCAGAAATAGTGAGCAGTGAAGATAGGAACCCAGAAAGATTGAAAGTGGACTTGGAAAAAGGAACAGTAAGAAAAGCATCTTGTTATAAAAGGTAAGTGGTCATTCAAAAGATGTTAGGATTTAAAGCAAAAAGGAAAAAAGAAAGACTTTGACATTCAGATGCCAAATATTTTCACGGGCATCTTCAGAATCGAAAAGATAGCCAGCTGAACACTAATTAATAGACGTACAATCCAAAGGTTGTCATGCTATAGAATATAGATGTCCATGTATAAACATCAATTTATAAACATAACAGTTTTACCAATAAAACATGACCAAGAAGAACAGTAGCGGAAGTCCTCTCTCGTAGATGTACATTCAACAACAACAACAACAACAACAACTACCTAGTAAAGTCCCACAAAGTGGGGTCTAGGTAGGGTAATGCGTACGCAGATCTTACCCCTACCCCGAAAGGGCAGAGAGGCTGTTTGCAATCGTAGATGTACATTCAAAATATAGAAAACTAAAAAGCGAAAAACGGAGAAAACAAAAAGGACAACATGAAACGCTTCCGACATACACAAAATAAGCAACAGAAAGGGAAATACCTCCATGCTTATAATCCACTCTGGGCAGTTGGCACCATAAATACCACATTTTCCTCCCTAAATCAGAAGTCAAATTGACAGGAGGTAAGGAACTGACTGAAAGTACGGAAAATCAAGGGGCTGAACAATAATAAACAGGCTACAGAAATCGATAAGTGAAACTATCAAAAATAAACAGAGGATAAAGAGAGTTGGAAACTTACTTGTTCTACACCACAGTTCCGGATGGCATTTCCTACTTTTATGACAATGTCATATACTTCTTTGTAAGTCGTCCACACATACTTTCCAGGCTGAAGATAAAAGCAACAAATACAAGAAACAGCTAACATTAGTTCAGAAAACTAAAGTCCTTTGAAAGTAGGATTTGAAACTAATGTGTAGTAAAACATACCTTTCCATCCACAATCTTACGGCGTCCAAGCATTCGGTTGTTGGGATATTTCTCCACTGACATACTGCGATATAGACAAGATAACATCTATAAGTTCCAATATTAGACAGTAAAATTTTACAAGCATCATCAATCTGGAAACTACTCCTTGCTCATCAAACATATAAAAAGCCAATACCTTTATCTTTATGAAGAGTTAACCAATATAGCCGCCTACCCATCTACTTAAACTAAAAATAGCCGATGGATGTATAATATATATTTCATTCATGTATAATATGAGTATAATAGTGTATAATATATGTATGATCTATGTATATCGGCTAGGAAAAATAAATAGTGAATTTGACCGACTATTTATGTAAAAATACCTACCTTCAAAATAAACACTTCCTCTGCCCAGCTTATAAGACACTCTTTCTACTCTCGGATGTTCCAAAGTGTTTGACATCCTTCATTTTTATACAACTTTCACAAGTTTCAAAAATTCAATTCATTAAACTAGTCGAATCAATTTTTTATTTTTTTGTAATATTTACTTTCACTATAATAATATAAATATATGTCAATGTGACATCTCAAACTCCATATCCGCTTAGTATATGAAATAAAATGGTGATTACATAATTAAGTACGAAAAAATTCAAAAATCAATCTGGGAATACTGTGTATATACATAAATTACAATTAAAGCAGCGTAAATTTTGTATAAATATTTTATTTGAACCCGCTTGACAACTACTATTTTACGATTAAAGTCATGTATTTCTAAGATTGAACCCGCTTGCACAAAATTCTGGGTCGGCCACTGCGCTAATCAAATGTATAAAGCTGAAAGACTACCCCTTTGTTGCGAACTAATACAATAAATTCAAACGTAGATATTAAAATTTAGTCAATCAAATCATAACATGAAATCCACAGCAGTTTAATCAAAATTTTGCAGAAAAAATATTGTTGTTTTTTTTGTTACCGGAAAATATCCCAACAGCTATCTAAGCCTTCAATAGGAGGTGGAAAACCGTCCTTAGCGAATAAACTCCGATAAACCGGTCCAACTGACGGTTTTCCATCCTTAGCTGGTTTAGCCGGTTCAACCTCAATTATAAACCTCTCCGCCATCTCCGATCCCTCAATAATTCTCACAAACTGTCAAATATATATAGCTTTTCACGTGAAATTCCTAATGCAGGTGCAAAGGATTAATTAAAACAAATACAAATTTTAATAATTTTGTGTCAAATTTGTGAGGATTTTTGGCGAAATGAGATTGTTTTTACGTGAAGATGTAGTTGTATCAATGGAGAAAGGGAAGTTTCGGGCCGGAAATTGGATTCTGTTATCAGAATTACGGGTCTCACGGAAAGCTGCTCAGTATTTTGTGCGATATATATAACTGTATGTATAGTATATTCCTTCATGCAATTCTCTATTATCTCTAGGCCAAGGGCATAATGGTCATTTCAATTATATTAGTGCATTGTTTGTTTATATATTAGGCTCAAAAGTTTGGTTGTGAGTTTTAATAACACCGAAAACCAAAACTAAGATAGTCATAAGCTATTAAATTTTTCAGGTGGATCCCACTTTCCATTCAACGTTTAGAGGGTGTTTGGATTGGTTTTTAAGCTGGTCAAATCAGCTTTTAAGCTCTTTTTAACTTTTTTTAGTGTTTGGCAAAATCAGAAAGTGCTTAAAATAAGTTTAAAACAACTTAAAACAAGCCAAAACAAGAAGTTGGGCAATCCCAACTTACTTATTGCTTTTTGGCTTAAAAGCTGTTGAAAACCCACTTTTTTTAAGCCAATCCAAACGGGCTCTTACTCTCTTCATTACACGCATTATTTGATTGTTATTATTATTTTTTCAATAAGTATTTTTAACTAGAAAAATTATCTTTTTGGTAATTGTATAATTCAAATGAAAATACTATGGTAACATACTTTTATGTATGACAATTCTACTATCTGCTTAAAAATTATTTTATTTATTTATTTATTTATTAATTATTTTAGGTAAAAAAAAGACTTATATTAGAAAATATTTAGTGATAATTTATGTAGGTTTACATTCGGATGTTCTTATATTATTATAAATTGATATCATTTTATACAAAATTCTCATTAAATTATAATTTTATTTGAAATACTTTATAAAATTAGAAAAAAATATTTAAAAATAGAATATAGTTTTAAGTCCTCTTTTTTATTACAGAATATTAAAATTTGTTCAAATTGTACAATAAGTGTCCCCTCTCTAAAATATGATTTGAGAATATTTGAAGTAAAAATAAGACAATTAATTTGTGAAATTTATTTATTTTTAAAATCATTGTGTAGGAAGTATGAGAAGTATCGTCATACGTGATTATACTTCTCCCGTTATGATCCAAGTTAGTTGGGTACTTCCTCTATTCAATAAGAATTCAACATTATATAAACTTCAAAATATATAAATATACAATTAATTATTTTTAAAAAATCTCAACAAATAACATTGTGATGAAAATTGTATTATACCTTAAATAATATCTCAATCATATCAATGAAACTAGGAAAAACTGCAACATTTCGATTTAAGGTCAATTTGATTAGTATTTAGAGTGATCGAGAGATTAGTTGTTTTAAATATTATGTCATTAAACTAGAACAAAATACCAATTTTCTTGTTAAAAAATCTTAATAATTAAAAATCACGATTATTATTTCAAAGAACCAAAAAATACTTTTTCATCAACTATTTGGGAATAAAATTACTATGCTATAGTATTCAAATTTTGATTAGTATTAATAGAAAAAGTAATGCATAACACAACTGAAAATACTAAAAGCATAAAACTATATATCTTTTAATTTAAACAATGAGAAAATACATCATGATTTATCTTTCAACTGACATTTTAATCATTATTTTACAGTAATTAATTTTAAGTTTAGTGGTGCAAAAAGAAAAAAGTGTAGCCCTATGTAGAAATAATTTAAATTGTACTTGGATTATTATTTAACCATTGTATAATAAAGTATCAAACTTCGACAAGTATTACAAAGTGATTGGTACAGTAATACGATTTTAGAAAAAATAAAATACACATAATGCTAAAGATAAATAATAGTAAAGGTAGTCATGGTTCTATACGTTATTACACAAAAGCCTATTATCTTTCTTTTTTTCCTAAAGACGTAAAAAATGTGTAATTAGCTATAGACCAAGAAATATAAAAAGAAAGAAAACAAGAAGAAACAAGGCAACAATTATGTCAGTGCATCGCATCATTTTATTAAATTTACTATTTGACGCACCAAAGCTATTGAAGTTACCTAAGTTTTTAATTAATATGCCCTAGATTTATGTGTGACATTTATTATAACTTGGGGAGTCAAAAGAGGTTATTCTTTGACTATTATTTTTCGTTTCCTTTTTTTTTCTTTTTTTTTTGTAAATTGGGTCACTGTCCTTCGGGTGCACTCGGAGTAAACCCCGCTCTTGGACACTAGCTTACAAAATATATTAAAAACACACTAGGCAAACCACGTGCAACAAACTAGACCGAAAAAGTATACAGGCGATTTCGAACCTGCGATCTTCCATTTGGGGATCTCCTACTCAACCAACTCGACTACTATTTTTTAAGTATGTTTTAAATATTTTTAGTTATTAATTATATATACGGTGTGTTTACTCTTTTTATATCATTTTCAACTATATATGAAGTTTTATTTCAAAACACTTGAACTTATGTTTGATATTTTGGACTCCCCACATAAAATAGAACGAAGTATATAAAATTGAGTAACTATAATATTTGGTTGGTTTCTGAGCCGAGGGTCTATTGAAAACAGCATATCTATCCTCACAAGATAAGGGTAAGGTCTGCGTACACACTACTTTTCCAAGACTCAACGGTGTACGATTATACTAGGTATATTATTATTGTTATTGTATAAATATTGGTTGAGTGTGTTAACAAAGTGAATATACCTACATACCTCTTCAAATTTGAATTACTTAAATATTTGTGCATCATCACTGTGAATTGGTATGTTATTGCAAGTTACTTACTTACCATTTAATTTAGGTTACTAATCAATGTTATTACTCATTCATATATAGGAGTACTTATCTGATATTATCTATTAAGTGACCTGATAGTATAAATAGTACTCGCACTAAAAGTGCATAGAACACAAATTCTTACTATATGTCTGTATGTACTTGCACAATCTAACCCAATTAAATAAAATTTGGAGAATGAGCATAGGGGGGAAGTGCACAGTTAGCTAGTAATAAGACATGTATTTACTTTTAAGCCATTGTTTAAAATGTCTTTAGTTTTTAACCATTGTTTTAATAAAATTTTACCCGTCCGGGCGAAAATACCCTTCTACTCATAAAGTTGAGGACCAAGTGTCTTTAACTTATCCTTAACTTATGAGCTTGTTACTGTAAGTTTAGGACTAGCTGTCCTTAATTTATGAGTTTGTAAGTCTAAGTTTAGGACTACATGTCTTTAACTTTTGAACTTGTAACTCTAAGTTCAGGACTACATGTTCTTAACTTTTGAACTTGTAACTCTAAGTTCAGGACTACATGTCCTTAACTTTTGAACTTGGAACTCGAAGTTCAGGACTACCTGTTCTTAACTTTTGAGCTTGTAACTCTAAGTTAAGGCTACCTATCCTTAACTTTTGAACTTGGAACTCGAAGTTCAGGACTACCTGTCCTTAATTTCTGCGCTTGTAACTCTGAGTTAAGGCTACCTATCCTTATTGTTTGAAGTATAAAATTGAGACAAATGAAAAATCCTGTATTTTCAATTTTTCCCTCTTGCTTTAAGATTGTTATGTATTCTTTAGGGTGTCAACGTATCACCAATCAATATTTCATGAAATAAGTTTACACGAACTGCACTTTTTGATAGACGATGTGTAACTTTTAAAGGTTCATGTGCCTAGCTCCTAAGTGATAAACAAAAATTAGGGCTTTTAGCATAGAGCAGAAAGATTTCGCCGGAGAAAAGGGAGACGGAGAGACTGGCAAGGAAGAGAATTTTAATAGACTTGTGACTACTTAAATATCACTTTAAAAAGTGACTATCCCACGCAATTTTTACTCGCGTGAGCAAGACAGGGGAACGAGACTCAAGTGCTAGTAGGCCCTAGTCACTCTTAATGGGGAAAAAAATCTAGTAGAAAGCACTTCCCACTTTAGTAGGCCCTATGCTTTACGAATTAAGATTAGTTAGACTTGGCCTCATTTGGTTTTCTTAAGATTAAGACGTATGAACCTGAATACACATCTGAATATCAAGATGTATATTAAGATTAAGACATCTGAATCTGAATACACATCTGAATATATTAAGATGTGTATTAAGATCTGAATAGAAATAATTAAGACTATTTGATTTTTAACATCTGAATGTAATATTTAATTGAAAATTAATAAACATAAATTCAAATGAAATACTAACTAGTCCAATATTCTATCTATAAAATATATAGTTTTTTAAAATATGATAGTTGTTTGTGGTGACGGCTAAAGGGTGAATGCCGACTGGAGGTGGTGGTTGGTGGTAGTTTTGGTTGATGATGGTGGTTCATGCTAGTAGCTAGTAGTGATTGGTAGTGGTGAAGATTATGATTGAAGATGGTGGTGGTGGGAAGGTGATAGTTATTAATGGCGGGTGGTGGTAGTAGTTGTGATTGAGAAAGGTGGTGGGTGAGTGATGGTAGGTTATAATAATGGGCAGTGTCGGTTGTGGTTGTTGATGGTGATGGGGTGATCAGTTGTGATAGTTAAGGTGGATGAGTGTTGATTGTGGGTGAGAATGATATATGGTGGTCGGAGTGGTGGGGATAGTGGGTGGTGATGATCGATAATGGTGGCAGCTATGATTGAGGATGATGGTGGTGGTGGAGGTGGTAGTGGTGGGGGGTGAGTATGATGGTGGCATGGTAGTAGTTGATAATGGTAGGCGGTGGCGACAGTTAATAATGGATATGGATTATTACATCTGAATGAAATTAAGTCTATGTTATAGATCTTTATCATACATACATATTGAGACCCATTAAGTGGTTGTGAAGTAAAAAAAAACACACGTAATGATTAAGATCTGAATAATTAAGCTTCAAAATTTAAAAACAAATACACTTAATATCTGTGATCTGAATGAATAAGATTCAGGCCTCCATTAAGTGCAAACAAATAAGGCCTATAAGCTTCAAATACCAAATGGTTGAAGCCAAAAAAAATGCAATCTGCAAGGAACAAATTGAATAACATAAACAAGTTTCAACAGATAAATGAAAAATAATTAAAACTTGTGATTGCAAGTCAAAATTTGCTTATTACAGCAAACTACTGATGACATCTAGTGCTGCAATATTCTGGTCATCGTTACAAAATTTCTCGACTATAATCTTTTCTCAAATGCCTATATTCGTATGAAAAATTGAAAGGAAACAAAAAATATTACATCTCTATGACTTACTTTGAAATAAATTACATACTCTGCTCGCTCCCCTACCCTATAATTCTCAAGAATCATAAACTAAGTGAAAAATGAGCTTCTGTCCCAAATTATTTCAACTGTGTATATGCGCGATTAATAATAACCTATAATTAGCAATTTGCTAGACCAAATTTTCTCCTTCAATCAACGACGTTTATCGTCTCTTCTTGTTCTTTCTTCTTTTTACTTGTTTCTCTAAACGTTCGATCCTTTGACCAAGAACAGAAGACGATGAAGATGATGATGATGATGATAGACCTTGACTTGTGGGTTTTGATGCCTCGGGAAGTGATGATTGAGCGTGCTTTTGTGCTACTAAGTGCTCTTGTGCTGCAGCAAATTTCTTGAGAGTATCGAAAAATGAGAGTCCCGGTTTTTGTTCAGATGGAGGACTTACAGGTACTATAGGAACGCGAAGTAACTTCTTAACTGCAGGATTTTTAATCACTGGCACACAAAGAAGACACAAGATGAAAAGTGAAACGTGTTAACGACAATTTCAACAACTAAAGATTGCAAGACACGAATGCTTGTGCAGGAAATGAACCACAATACTAACCTAATCCGTAGGAGAGTGAAAAAAGATTTGAGGTCATCCAATAACAGAATACTGCCTGCGAAGGAAAAAAAAAACACTGGTGATCGAATAGCACTACAACAAATGAAAGAATAACCAACCAAGAACTCAAATCAACTCCAAACACAAGCACATACCACGAGCGCATAGCATTTACAAGGATTACAAAGCATATAAAGGCTAACTATAGTTTCACAGAGGCGCGGAGCCAGAAGCCCGGGCTACGTGTTCAATCGAACCCAGTAGCTTTTGCTCAAACAGTGTATTTGTATTAAGAAATTCATTAAATATGTACATTATTAAATCCAGAACCAAGTTATTAGCACTTGAAGTTGGCGTTCCAAAATTCAAAATCCATAAAGTTGAAATCCTAGCTCCGCCTTTGGGTTCACATGGTCCAACACGAACAACAATTGTGTTAAACATGATAGACACCCAAAATAAATTAGCCATGTCTCGATTATGACTTTTGACATGCAAAACGCTTATGATACGTTCATTTTATAAAGGAAGAACCTTTGGGTGCACCAACCCCATATTCTAATACCTTGTGTAAGGTAAATATAGTGAAGTTATCTTTGAGCAATTGAGAAGTTAAGAATGCTTATAACTTGACCTATAAAAAAGGGCAGCCCGGTGCACTAAGCTCTCACTATACGTGGGGTCCGGGGAAGGGTCGGACTACGAGTGTCTATTGTACGCAGTCTTATCTTGCATTTCTGTAAGAGGTTGTTTCCACGGCTCGAACTCGTGACCTCCTGGTTAAAGAGACTAAATGCCGCCATGCTTCTCTTAAGCATGAAAGTTATGAAAGAAATGTTTAAGCATATCCTCAACAATCAAAAACCAAAAGATAATGCATGTATTCAATCAGGAAACCCGGAAAAAAGAAGAAGATAACAGTTAGACACAAGACCAATTTGAAGTGAAAGCACATCATGTACTTTGATGTAGAAAAGTTCTACCTCAGATTCTTCACAACGTAAATAGAAAAGGATAGATACATGATAAATCATTACGCATGAGTTGGTTTGGATTATGTACCTTAGGAAAACCAGCAGTAAATGGGATAGTTAACGCAGCAAAGGCTCGTGAGACATTTTTTATAGTTTTAGCATGAGCATTTCCTTCCATTCCTTCTTGAGCATTGCACTGAGAAAGAACAAACTCCGGTTAACAAAAAATTGTCAGAAATTACATTGGTGTGAAGATATCTAGATAGAGACAACAGGATTTGTTAGAGAATAGAAAAAGGTATAGTAGATGAAGGCACCATACACCGAAATGAACAAAAGGACAACTCACCTCCACTGTTATCCAGAATGTTAATGCAGTCAAAACAGGGAAGATGTACATACTATCTGGAGTAGTTAGATCAGTAAACCAAAGCACTCCCCCCTGTTTGAAAGACGGGACTTTTTCCACCATGTTTGAAATCTGCATTTTAGGCGATAAATATTACTTTTTAGCAATGAATATGGTACGGGGAGGGGGGAAAAGGACATTATAGATAGCATAAAGAGGATAAACTTACAGCCATAAAGAAACTGACAAAGATTGGCCCTTGTATTAGAATTCCTTTTAAGGGAGTGAAGGGTGAAACTCCATATCTGCAAGAATGTCGGCATCCATCATATCGAAACATTTCAGTCAATTATGAGGCCAATTATATGTTGACCACACATAAGATAATTCAGGACTCCAATGAAACTGCGGATTTGCATCTTAGTTCTTCTGCAAACAAGTCATACATATGATTTAATGAGAAGTTGCTTACTCCTTCATTGCTGCTTTCAATTTTTCTTGACCTTCAGCGACAGCTGCCGGAGCCATACCCTAGTAAAAAGGAAAGAAGTTTAACCAGGTAATTCTTGCACACTAGCTTAATTAGAAGAAAAAATATCATGAGAGTTTTATATAGTTTGTCACACATAGTGGAGCTTGTCACAAACAGTGTCGGAGCCACGTTTAACTTTCGCCGGAAAATTGCATCGTATGGCTAGGTAAAAGATATCATTTTTATGCATGTATATACTATATGTTGAATCACCTTGGCTTTTCCGTGTAATTCTTTACTTTTAGCACCCTTCAGTGAAAATTTTGGCTCCACCGTTGGTCACAAAGAGTGCTGAGATAGAGAACCAAACTAGTATGGACGCGTTGATATATTGCCTAAGTTTGATCGATATATAATCTATTTGAAATTAGTAACAAGAGATGATAATACAGAGGGTTAGAGTATAAGAATCTTGTACTGAAGCAGAATGGCAATGTGTAATAATAAGTAAATTTTAAAGCACTACTTGACATCCTCCAACAGGATGACATAAAACTAATTGATGTTTCACAGCTAAAAGTTATTACAACAAGGCCAAATAATGTAAGTCAATGGCGAACGGAAGAGAATCATATCAAACTTACCCTATCTTGCATCTCTTGGTTAATCGCATCCAACTTTGGCTTCACAAGCTGCAAAAGACACACATGTTAATAAATGGATGATTTGCGAATTTTCACCAGAAAAGAAGAAAAGAAAAAGGATGAATTGCGAAGAAAACCAAAATTAGCAAAGACAGACTTTAACTTAACGGGAAACAACTATAAATCTCTCTCCTTTTTTTTTTTTTTTTTGCATTGGGCTTAAGGGATGCAGAACGAGAGATTATATTCTGATTAGCAAATCGTTTGGTTACTTCAACCTTTTCGAAAAGTATATAAAAAGCGTCGTGTCCGCCTAAGTGAACTTCGCATACCGGGTCCCACATCAAATTAAGGATAAGGGTTGTGGTAGGTAGACAACCAACATAAAAATAGTCAAACCTCAATAAAAATTGAATGAAACGCCTGAACAATGTGGAATTAAGATAGAGGATTCAGCCAGCCAGCCGAAGAAAGAAAATGCTCATCAAGATAAAATCATCTCCAAACAACATTATGAAACAAACGTCCACTTTGAAATAGATGTTGCAACATCCCGTTATTACTTCCTCAAGTTTCAGAAGAAATTATCCTTGGCAATGAAGTGCTTAGCCTGAAGTGGAGTCTTGGAGCAACGTTAAAGTTGTCTCGTTGTGACGTACAGGTCACGGTTTCGAGCCCTGGAATCTGTCGGTGATGCTTAGGTAGACTGCCTACATCACACCTTCTTGACTTCTCGGCTCTTAGGGTGCGGCCTTTCCGGATCTTGCGTGTACATGGGATGCTTCGTGCACCAAACTGCCCTTTTTTTCTTATAAACAAAATGCTTAGGCTGAGCTTGACTTAACTTGAGTCAAACTTTTTAGTTGGTATATTTTTTGATAAAGTAATAATATTATTTGATTAGGGACAATTACAATATACAAGCAACAACAACAACAACCACCCAGTAGAATCCCACAAGTGGAGCCTGAGGAGGGTAGGATGTACGCAGCTTCATCCCTACCCTGGAAAGGCAGAGCGACTGTTTCTGATAGACCCTCGGCTAAAGAAGGTGAAAGAAGCCTTGATAGCAAGCAATAGCAAGACAAATAATTAGAAAACTAAATCGAAGATAGCAAGAGAGAATATGAAAGGGGTACCGATAACAAGTAAACAACAAGATAACATATTTAGAAAATTAAATCCAAGGCAGCAAACAAGAATTACAATATACAAGCAATATAATAAAAAGTAGAGAACCTACATCAAGCTATGTAGTTTATAATCAACTTAATCTTGGGGCAACCAATTTGAGCTTGACCTATATCATGATTTCTCAGTACATTTTCAATACAGTTTCTAAAATTATTGTACATCAGATTAAGATATCAAGCACATCCATTACAATTCTGGAAAATGTCAATGCACGTTAACAAAGACCAAAGACATTCAAAGATTAAGAATTTATGTAGCAACTCTACATGCTAAAATAATATTGTATTTTTTCCTTCTTTTTTTAAGCTGGTAAGAAGTTAACATAGTTAACTTCGGGGTCTCTGGGAAACAGCCTCTCTACCCTTTTCGGGGTAGCGGTAAGGTCTGCGAACACTTTACTCTTCCCAGACCCCACTAGTGGGATTTTACTGGGTATGTTGTTGTTGGTGGTGAAGAAGTTAACATAGTTACGGCTACGAGAAGAGAAATCAGTTGTCTCTGTCTGCTTTAGACAACAAAGCAGAATAACCACCTTACTCCCTAGACTTTGCTAAGACAAAATTTTCATTTCGCACAGCATATGTATGTCGAATTGAACAGGTTTAACACAAATTTTGTACTTTCTAGCCAACTTGAACAAGTAACAAGCAAAAGATAATAGTGATCAAGTCGAGCCTGAGCGCTTTTATAGGGTTATCATGAGTTGGTTAAGCTATATGTTAAATCCAAGTCAAGCTCGAGCAAGTAGGTTTATGAAACAACTCAAGTACACGCACACCTGAGATATCTGTCTGATAAAGACCAGTACATTTTATATGACCATTACAGTAAGGTTAAGATCCATTAGAGAAAAAACTTACCGCCAATTTTGAAGTGGCTTTGAGCTGATTAATCATTAATGGAAGGGTTATACATCGAATAAGAATAGTTGTAGCGATTATTGATGCCCACCTGAAATATATTTCCAAAATGAAGTCGTCAGTCATTTCGTGACAATATAAAGCCCAAGTTGATTTTAACTCGTGAATGTTACATTACAACAGCACAACCAAAAGAGAAACAAACTATGAACGTTAAGGTTTCCTAAGTATTTCAGATGAAACATTTCCTTTATCTGTCAAAATTCCGAAATTAAAAATACATCAAAAGTTACAAAAAGAAAAGAAAAAACTTCAATATACGCAAGGGTTCTCTAGTGTTTAGAATTAAACAGTTCTACAGTAAGAGTTCCAGCAAACATCTGTCCATCTCCCGATTAATAAATGTCCAAAAACTAAATCAATCTACGCGACATACTATAAATTCAAAATATTGTCTCAAATTAAGCCTCAACGTATTATTACCCTATCAAGTTCTGGAAACACACATGCACACATTTTAACATATCAAAAACAAGTAAATAGATTCATAAACCATATTATCCCTCTCTTTCTCACCTAAAAATTCAGAGACATATCAAGGATTTGAACATTATGGTTTCGAGTTTGGGATTCAATACCAGAACTTATTTGATTTACTGGGTTTGAAATCAATTATTTCTACTTCTTTAATAAATTTATATAAGATCGAGCCAAAGCTAACCATAACTTACACTCTACATCCGCCTCTGCCTAAATTTTATCGAAGAAGGAATAACTATACCACACTCTTTCCTTTTTACTACTACATCAATTGAAACAACAAGCTATATACCATGCTATTCTTACCAATCAATAACAACAACAACAACAACTACTACTACGACTTAAGCTCAAACAAGTTGTGGTCGGCTATACAAATGCTCACTGACCACGTTACTTCATTCAAACTCATCTCATGCCAATATTATGCAAAATAGAAATAACAAATTATTCTTACCAATCAAATCCAGTAAAAAAATGAACATAATCAATCAAGTACTGCAACGCCTGCACGGGCAAATACGACTCAGCAGCAGCAACTGCCACCTCATTCACTGCTGGAACTTGAGAAGTTACAACCTCGACAGCCTTATCTGCCAGCTCAGCAACTTCACTTATGTACTCTATCTTCTCTGCTCCACCGCCACTAACACTACTAGACATATTCCTAGTGAACATTGAGCCCAAATTCATACAAATCATGTGTTGTGAAGGGCGAAATCTTCGATCTTGAAATGGGCTTTTGGGCCCGTTTAAACTGTTAATTCCACTTTTCACATAATGGGGTTGTAAAAAAGTGGAAAATCTTGAATTTTTACAAATGGGTTCTTGAGTTTTTTTATCATCATCATGTGGGTAACGAAATGCTGGAGTAATAACTCTTTGTTGCTGATAAAGAAACTTAGCTCTTGTTGTTAAGTTCCTTCTATAAGCCATTTGAATCTGCTTCCTTCAAGAAAAAATGAAATTTTTAGCTGCACAAATTAGTACATCAAACACCAAAGATTAAACCTTCATAATTCTTCCTAAGTGGGTGTTAGAGTTACCCGATATTTATGCTGGCTCGGACACATTAGTCACAAAAAATAAGAAAACAAATTGAATCGAGTCACCCCAAGAGCAAGGTGGGGAGTTCTTGGAGGTAAGAATGCCGAGGGTCTATTGAAAACAGACTCTCTACCCTAGGGTAGGGGTAAGGTATGCGTACACACTACCCTCCCCAGATCCCACTTATGGGATTATACTGGGTTGTTATTGTTGTTGTATTCAACTATAAAGGACAGTCTGATGCACTAAGCTCTATTGTATGCACCCTTACGTTATGCAATTCTGCAAGAGACTGTTTATACGACTCGAAAGATCCCACTCACATGGCGGGCGGTAACTTTACCGGTTACGCCAAGGTTCCCCTTTGATCATTCAGCAAATATGATAGCACAGGAAATATCTAATAAAGACATAGGCGGATCCAGCATATATGTATATCTATATATTGTCTTCAAAAAATATTCAATTTTTAGCTGAACAAGTTAGTAAATCAAACACCAGTATTAAAACTCTATAATCATTCAGTAACTATGATACAGAGAAAAAAACTAAAACTGAAGAATATGAAAGAAATATTCAAAAATATAATTTCAGATCCCAATTATTTCTATTGACATTTCAAAACATAGAGAATAACAGCTTACAGTTAATTACAGGAACTGCTAAAATGGGCAGGGTTTTTCGGTTTTTTGGGGGTTTTAGGAGCAAGATGGGTCAGCCAGTAGAAGCGATATTACAAAAATAGCCCTGGCGCAAACTATCTCTTTATAAAAATTACACTAAATACCCCTGTAATATAACTCAATTATACTCACCCCCTTCATGGTTTCATTACAAAATCAAACACTTTTAAGGGTTTATTTGATACGAAGAAAAGTGTTTTTCTTGGAAAATGAACAGTATTATCACTTATTTTCTCATGTTTGGTTGGTGAATAAAAATATATTTTTTACTGTTTGATTATATAGTACAAAGATCCAATTATTCTTCTACAAGTTTTACATAAATTCAAAGGAACTAATATGCTAATATACTTTTCTATATAAAAATATTGAAATTTGAGCTCCATGATTAAAGAAAAAATACTCTTTTTCTTGTTGAAATAAAATAAAAATAATCTTTCTACGATATGAAAAAGTATTTATTTGGTGAAAAGATAGAAAATATTTTTTCTTCATCATGAAAAAAAATATTCATTTTGTTGAAATAAAAAAAATACTTTTTTTGCTACACTTTGTTGAAACATGAAAGACAATATTTTTTACTACACTTTGTTGAAACGAAAGAAATAATTTTTCTCAATCATGGAAAGAAAATACTTATTTTACTGAAATAAAAGAAAATAATTTTTATTACATTTTGTTTGAAACGAAAAAAATAATTTTTCTACGTCATAAAAAGAATATACTTATTTTTGTTGAAATGAAACAAAATACTTTTTACTATATTTTTTTAAAACGAAATAAAATACTTTTTTCTACATCATAAAAAGAAAATATTTATTTTGTTGAGATGAAAGAAAATATTTTTTTAACATCATAAAAAAATGTTGAAATGAAAGAAATATTTTTTCTGCATCATAAAAAGAAAGTACTCGTTTATTCAACTGAAAGAAAATACTTTTTTATGTCATGAAAAGAAAATACTCATTTTGTTAAAAAATAAATAAATAAATATATATAT
>ML298970.1:0-16893 GCA_005239495.1 Nicotiana undulata
ACCCTCAATAAACCTCCGAACCCTCTCCCGATCAGTGGGGAGTATCATAAGGGCATGCCCGGCGAGCGTAATAAACCTGGTCTCGTACTGAGTAACGGACATGGAGCCCTGCTATAGACGCTCAAACTGCCTCCGAAGATCCTCTCTCTGAGTAACTGGAAGGAACTTTAAGAAAAACTCGGAGAACTGACCCCAAGTCAAAGGTGCAGACCCAGCTGGTCTGGACAAGCAGTAATCTCTCCACCAAGTCTTGGCGGTGCCAGAAAGACGAAATATAGCAAAATCAACTCCATTGGACTCCACAGTTCCCATGTTCCGAAGAACCTCATAACAGCTGTCTAAATAATCATAAGGATCCTCTGATGGTGCACCAGTAAATGTGGTAGTAAATAACTTGATGAACCAATCCAACCTCCACAGAGCATCTGCGGACATGGCTACTCCCTCAACTGCGGGTGCCACAATACCCGACTGAACTACTCCGGCCGTCTGAGGTGCCGGAGTCTGGAACTGAGTGGCAAACTGCTCTGGCATATGAATAGCAGGAGTCTGGGTCCCTCCCCCAGCCTGAGATCCAGATGGTGCAGTAGGAAGAAGACCGGCCTGAGCCACGCTCTCCATGAGCCCCACTAAGCGGACTAGAGCGTCCTGAAGTACTGGGGTGGAAATGAACCCCTATGGGACCTAAGTCGGTCCAACTGAGACTGTCAAAGTAGGAACCTCACCGGCAAAGTCTACATGTGGGTCCTCTACTGGAGCTGCTGCCCTAGCTCTGCCTCGCCCTCTAGCACGGCCTCGGCCTCGGCCCCTCGTAGGAGCTGTAATAGGAGGATCAGGCTGCTGGTCGGTCGATAAGGAAGCACGCATCCTCGCCATTTGTGAGAGAGTAAAATAGAGACTCAATTAGCATTCAGAATCCAATTGGCACGACAGAGAATGAAAGAGGTGAAGTTATTCCTACTTTGCAACCTCTAGGGGATGAGTACAGACGTCTCCGTACTGATCCCTCAGACTCTACCAAGTTTGTCCGTGAGTTGTGAGACCTAAGCAACCTAGGGCTCTGATACCAACTTGTCACGACCCGAAATCCCACCTTCGGGCCATGACTGCGTCTAACATTGAATCCCCTAGACAAGCCAACGTTTGAAGTAATTAAAACTCATTAACAATAAATACGAACAAGATAACTAAAATACAACATAGCACTTTCGAAATGAAACCCATAAACAAATCCCAGAACTGGTGTCACATACTCACAGACTATCTAAGTGATTACTACAACAAAATGACTGCAATAAGTACATAAGACTGTCTTGAAATACAAAGTAAGACAGAGCTGAAAATGGAAAGTAGGAGACGTCAAGGCCCACGAACGTCTGCGGGTCTACCTCGAGTCTCCTGTGTGACTGAATGAGATGCTCCGATCGTCAGTGATCTCCGGGTCCGGCTNCTAGGACCAACACTACATATGTACCTGTGCAATTTTATATAAGAGCAGGAAAAATGACAACAGAAATAAGCAAGTAAGACAGATACGGGGAGAACATGCTGGGGAGATAGGGTAACAGTATGGTACCATAGCAGTACAAGGTAATAAATGAAACGTAAAGACACGGCATAAATATAGCTTCTCAAACAGATAATGAATAGAAAAGGCACGGCATGTCCCCTCGTGCGTAACCTCACAGTCACTCGGCACGGAATGTCCCCTCGTGCATAGCCTCACAATCACTCGGCACGGAATGTCCCCTCGTGCATATATAATAACACTCAGTCAACACGGCATGTCCCCTCGTGCGACGAATAATAAAACACAAGGCAACAATATTATTAAATTCAACAACACGAAGTCTCAAGTGCATGGAATTATTCAATACAATTATATTGTCCCGGCAAGGAGAAATCATCATTTACAATATCAACAAATGCCCGACAATGGTCTCAGCTATAACCAACCTCGCATCAGAAATACAATTTCAACAGTGTAAGCCTCAAATGGAACAAATAACTCAATAACTCTCCACGTCATGAACAACATCAAGTATCACTTTTAATTCATAATTTACTCATAATGCGGGCAATATTAGGAAAATAGCAAAATTTCATCACAATTGACTCACGAGCATACTTGACCGCAACGCATAGGCACTCGTCACCACGCCTATACGTTGGACATGAGTTGCACATAACAAATAAGACTCTATACCTAATCCCTCAAGCTGAGGTTAAGCCAAACACTTACCTCGGCTCCAAAGAAAATGCAAGTCAAGCCTCAATCACAGCCTTTCCTCTCGAATCCAACTCCGAATCGGGGATATCTAGACATAATGGATTTATTAACATCAATAAGTACCCAATAAATCAATTTCTAAGCCAAGTTATGCATTTCCTACTATTCTTCCAAGAATACTAAAATTCGACCCCGGGCCCACACGTTTAGATTTTCGAAAATTCATGAAGGAATCAATTACCCGGAGTCTAAGGATCGAAGTTATGTAATTTATTCAAGAATTTATGGCCTAACATGGAAAATCACGAAATTCCTAAGAACCCTAAAGTTTACTACCTAATTCAATGATTTTAGGTGGTTTATTAGTGAATTAAGCTAGGAATTATTGTTAAAATTAGAAGTTTTATGGGATTTCACTTACCTCTTACAGTGGGTGGTCGTGGAAGGTGATTCCCCAAGCTTGGATGCTCTTTAATGGAGTTTGAAGATGGAAGGAATGAGGAAAACCCGAAATTTTGGACATTTTAATTGGGCTGCCAACAGGGGTTTCCGCACCTGCGACCATAGGAGGTGCAGTCTCGCACCTGCAAGAAAAGGATCGCAATTGCGGAAAAGGGCCTGGGACCCTGGGCTCGCACCTGCGGGGTTGGGAGCCGCACCAGCGGTCCCGCTCCTGCGGAATTTTGGTTGCCCCTGCGAAAAAGGTCGCACCTGCGATGGCCTGGACCGCACTTGCGGTCTCGCGCCTGCGACCTAAGTCTCGCGCCTGCGGACTTTGGGCAAGGGGCTGGGGTTCGCACCTGCAAGGCTGGGACCGCAGGGGCGGTCCCGCACCTGCGGCTGGGCAACCGCACCTGCTGTCACACCAGCTGCTGTGCACCAGCAGTGGTTTTTGGCCTCGCACGGTGTCCGAGAGGCACCTGGGCCCACCCGATCCCCCGTCCAAAAATACCAACAAGTCCCAAATCATAAAAAGACTTGCTCGAGCTCACGGAACACTTAATACAACGCTAAAACTCAAAATCACCCTCCAAAACCCCTGAATTCAAAACTTAAGAGCTTTGAATTCTAGAATTCACTTTAACGCGCAGAACCGGCCTAAACCACTAGGAATGACTTCAAATTTTGCAGATAAGTTATAAATGACACAACGGAACTTATCCCGGTCTCGGAATTTCATTCGGACCTCGGGAACATAAAATCACTTCTCAAGCCACATTTCAAATTCTTTAGAAACCTCACAAGTTCATTAACTCCATTTTCCTCACTTGGACCCGAAACCAATCAAATCAAACCCGTTTTACACCAAATCTCACAGATAGGACAAAAAACATATCATAAACCTGTTCCGGGCTCCGAAACCATAACACGGGCCCGATAACAAGATTTTCACATAATTATTCACTTTCACATTCCTTTAATATTTTCAGAAAACAATTTTTTTTAAAAATTCATTTCTCGGGCTTGGGGCCTCGGAATTCGATCCGGGCATACGCCCAAGTCCCATATTTTCCTACGGACCCTCCGCGACCGTCACATCACGGGTCCGGATCTGTTTACCAAAAATATTGACCAAAGTCAACTTTATTCAATTATTTAATTCAAAAATCCCATTTTTATCTAATTTCCAAATGGAAGTTTCCCGGCTACCTGCCCGGGCTGCGCACGCATATTGAGGTGAGATTAATGGAGGCTTTCAAGGCCTCGGAACAAATATTTAACTGGAATTACTTGGGATGACCTTTTGGGTCATCACAACGGGTGGTTCAAGATTCAAGAATGGTTTGAGTGCTTTAGGAACACTTGGTTCCTAAGGTTGGCCTATTTGGCCAACTTTGACTTCGGTAAACATTTTGAGCAAACAACCTCGGAATCGAGTTCTGACAGCTCCAGTAGCTTCGTATGTTGATTTTGGACTAGGGCGTATGTTTGGAACGGGTTTTCGATGACCCGGGAGAATTTTGGCGCCCGTAATGGAAATCAGGATTTCCTTAAGCTTGAAATTTGGATTGGAATGTGATTTTATGCTATCGTGGTCCAAACGGAATTTCGGGATCGGGAATAGCTCTGATATGTCATTTATGACTTGTATGCAAAATTTGAAGTCATTCCGAGTTGTATAGGTCGGCCCGGCGCGTCGTTATAGAATTCAAGAAAAGTTAAGTTCTTAAGTTATAAATTCAGGGGGTTTGGAGGGTGATTTTGAGTTTTAGCATTGTTGTGAGTGTTCCGTGGGCTAGAGCAAGTCTGTATAATGATTTGGGACTTGTTGGTTTATTTGGATGGGGGCTCGGGTGGGCCCAGGTGCCTCCCGAACCCCGCACGAGGCCAAACAGCCAGCTAAAAACACTGCTGGTGCAGCTGTTGCTGGTGTGATCGCAGGTGCGGTTTCCCAGCCGGAGGTGTGGGACCGCTCCTGCGGCCCAAACCTCGTAGGTGCGCAACTTCCACAGGTGCGGACCATTTTCCGCAGGAGCGGGACCGCAGGTGTGGCCCCCAACTCCGCAGGTGCGAACCCAGCTCCCTCGATCATTTTCCGCAGGTGCGGCCATTTCCTCGCAGGTGCAGGACCGCTGGTGCGGTCCCAAGGTCGCTGGTGCAAAAACCCCTGTAGGCAGCCTGTATTTAAATGTCAAATTCAGGTTTTCTTCATTTACACTCATTCCAACCTCCATTGAAGGGTTCTAAGAGCTTGAGAAAACCATTTCTCGACCCACTTCCAGTAGAGGTAAGTAATTTCACTCTATTTTACTAGTTTAATTCAGGAATTGTCAAGGGAATTAAGTACTAAATCTTTGAAAAGTATAGGTTTTGAGTAGTAAATGGGATTTTTTAGAATTTGGTGAATTATCCAGATTTTGTTGTGAATTCAAGTAAAAGTTGCATAATTATGATCCTTAGTCTATGGGTGAGTGATCCCTTCGAGAATTTTTGGAAATCCGAGCGCGTGGTCCGGGGTTGAAATTCCAAAATCCTTCAAGAATGGTGAATTTGGGTTAATAGCATAATCCTTCTTCCTTGATCATGAATTTATGTAATTCTTCTAGTTTTGGCTAGTTGCGAGCCGTCGAGGGTAGATTTCGGAGATTCGGGCACATCCTTGGTCCGAGGGGTGATTTCGTCACGAGGTGAGTCTCCTTTCCAACCTTGTAAGGGGGAAATGTCCCCATATGTTCCTTGTTGCTATGTGTATATGTTGTGGGGCCCACGTACGTACCAAGTGACGAGAATCCGTACATGGCGACTGTATTTCTATGTCGGGTAGCTTTAGGACTCACGAGCATGCCTCTATGTGCCTTATTTGTACCTTGTATGTATTATAAGTTGTGATTGTTGTTGAGATGACATGGAAAGGTGAAGTATTATGATTTCAATCCCAGTTGGCTACAGTGGTATTGGCACAGTCATGTTGAGTTCACTGTTGAGTCGGTACACATATGTACCTATATATGTATATGCACTTGTTATCGAGTCAGCACACGAGTCGCAGACTGGATGCGCGATCGTCGGTCAGCTTATCATTATTGAGTCAGCACACAAGTCGTAGGTATGATGTGCGATCGTGGGTCAGCTTATTACTATTGAGTCAGCACGCGAGTCGCAGGTATGATTCGCGATCGTGGGTTAGCTTATGACCTCAGTCCTTATGACCACCCTTATGACTCCGGCTAGTTGTCTTGTTCTTGTATTGTGTTATCACTTAAGTCTGAGTCACTTATAGTTGGATTGACAGGTATTGTGTAAACAGAGGATTTGGCACTTGCAGTTCATTTTCAGTTGTTACTTGGATTACATTATTTGCTTATGTACTTGTTGATTTCTGCTTCACATGCCTACTGCTTTAGCCATATCTCTTTTTATATTATATTGCTGGACCTTAGTGAGTATCTAGTCGACCTCTCGTCACTACTCCTTCGAGTTTAGACGGGATACTCACTGGGTACATATTTATTTATGTACTCATGCTGCACTTCTTCTTCTTCTGTACTTGATTGTACAGGTCCGGAGGCTGGTACATCTGATTATCAGGCCGGTGCTAGATACTGATTTGTGTAATTAGACTTCACGGTGAGTTGCTCTTCCTTGCGACCTCCTAGCAGCACCCTGAAGTTCCTTTGGTTATTTTCCCCATCTATTTCATCCAAACTGTGGATTTGTATCTATATGTACCTTGTATATTCTGATAAATGCCCTTGACACTCGTGACACTAGTTCCTGGCACACACGTAACGTATGTTTTGGGTTTTTGGGTTGTATATATTATATAGACATGCTTATCGTTTGGTTCACGTATTTATGGTTTTACTTCATATCGCAGGCTATTATCATATTCATATCTGATTAAAAATTGGTAAATGTTGGAATGTAAGGCAACTGGGGAAGGTAACTCATAGTGTCATTCATGTTGGCTTGCCTAACCCCGCTGTTGGGCGCCATCGCGACCTAAATTAGGATTTGGATCGTGACATACATGATGGCGTGAAGACAAAATTCAGTAGGTACCAAACTGTGGATGATGAGTGTTCTCAAAATTTGTCACCTTTATTCGCTAATATAGGCCATCCAATTGGAAGTAAGAAAAAAAAATACTTTTATCATGGCACAATTATGTTTTGAAGAACATCGATATACTTTGTTCAATACTGGAGATGATCAAATGGAAAAGTTTATCGAGTAAGATAAACATTTTTTATATATGTTTATTTATCTTTTATATCTGTTTATTATATAATTAAACTTGAGATATCATGATTGCAGGGAACATAAGAATTTAATTGTTAATCACAGTAGATCAAACACATGGGAAAAAGCGAGGATTCATAGTCGGGTCAATAATTGCTTTAAACAGAAAGTTAAAAATATTGTAGTGCCAGATTATTTACGATGGCTAGCCAAAGGACCCAATATGGTGGCCAAAGGATATTTTGCATATTTTATTAATGGATACCGATTTCATACCAAAGAACGGGATTCCCGAGGCAAGACTCAAAATAGTGGAGTGACTTTATCGGCAACAACTGATAGTTTTGCCAGTGCTAGGGACCATAAATCGCATCGATGGTGAGGTTATCTATTATGGAGAAATTCAGGATACCATTGAGGTTGATTATTGGGGTTGTTTTAGCGTTGTACTATTTAGATGTGATTGGTTTCGTAATGATTATGGGTTAAGTTGGGTGTACTTCAATAGATTATGCAGTACAGATGACCCTTTTGTGTTGGCATCACAAGTTTATCAAGTTTTTTATGTGGAGGATCCAATTGAAAAAGATGTTTATTATGCAAGGAAGAAAGTACCTGTTGATTTGTATGATCTAGAGGAAGAGAATTGTCCAATGTTGAAGACACATTTTGGAGGGAACCTAATAATGACATTGGTTCCTCCTCTAGATTAGTTGATGTTGACGTTATATGGTCAAGAGAAGATGTACCCGTTGATATTGTTGATATTCCAACTAACGCACAACATTCACATGATATGAGTATAGAATTGAAAGAGGAGGATGTGTTTGATGATACTGATTGGGACTGGATGGAAGTAGATGATTAAATAAGAAAGTTCTATAATTCTTTTAGATATATTCTTTCTTGAGTAAGTGATAATGCATTTATATATATTAAGATTTTCTCGATCACTTCAAATTCTGTTTCATTTTCTTTTTAGGGAGTTTGTTATCTGTCAGTTAAATGTCATACAACATCATGGTCATTTTTGAGTGTCGTGACTAATATGCCATGTGCTATTGTTGTTTTTGAAGATTATTCAACTCTAGGGTGATCAGAGAAAGAACGTTTCTGCATTTCGTGTCCCGGTGATCGCTCTTTACACCAGCCAATAACTCTCGCTTGTTCTTTTTAAGTATATGCAACCATCATAAAGATGTGTGACAGTTAATACTCTTTGTCATGTGCTATTTTTGTTGGTATTATTTGCTGAAAGAAAAGTATATGTTTCCTGAATGCACTTAAGAGCTAAGAAAGGGGGACTTAGGAAAACAACATATGTTTCATATTATTACTCTCAGTTGTTTTACCATTCAACCTCAGTTTATACGAAATTCCATCCTTCTCTTTCCAGAATCCAATGCTTCTCTCTCCTTTCCCAATTATATTCACAATCTAATATGGGAATGACTGCAATTCTCCATCAATGATACGGAAATCACCACTTAGTCCTTTTTTAGTGTTGTGTTTTCCATAGAGTCAACGAGCAGAGATCCCTGTTCTGAGGTTCCAAGTGCCTCTAAGTCCGTTAAGTTCTCTCTAGAGTCTGTTTTCTTGAATTCTGGGATGACAGTGGTGCCCAATTTCTCTATTGCGTTTGCTAAGATGGTAATGCTATTGTAGGCCCGTAAACATTGAGTTAAACTGGGTCCATGTTTGGATACTCTTGGTATTTGGTGAAAGAAAAAGTTAAAACCACTTGCACGAGCATTTTACTTAGTCTTACAGAGTATCTCAGCATTCTTACTCTCTCATGTGTCTATCATAACAAGTCTAAGTTTTAGTTGTTAAGTTGTTAAGAGTTTGAGACCCGTTCTTTCAATAATATTCATAAAGTTGAACAACGTCTTGGTAATGTGTTGGTTAGTATTTTGTCTTTGAATTTTGAAGAGAAGATTAATTTGAGAACCTTTTACAGTTACTGAAGGAATCACTGTATAAACCACGAGATTATTGTGTAATAAAATATGGTGAATGCACGTGTTAAGGAGTTTCTTATCCAAAATCACTTTCAGAGTTTTGTTTCTTGTTATTTTGGTGTATAGATGAATTAAAGTTACCATGTGTTTGTCAGGTAACTGGTTCGCATAGTAACTGATTTGCATGACATCATATGTTTCTGATAGGTGCTGGTAAGGGCCAATCAACATGGATACATGAGTACAAGATAAGGGGACTTAGGAAAACAATAGTAAGTACAAGAGTCCTACTCTGATATATGTTATCCTTCATTTGTGTGTACAGAATTGTATCATTTTCAGATTCTCTTTGGAGCTTCATTATTGAAGAATTGAAAATATTGTGTTTGTAAATGAAAGAGTGTCCGAGTGTGTAGATAAAGTTAACTTTTTGAAACTACTTACCTTTTTTAAGTATAAGAACGTATGTGCCATAGGATATTTTAGTAATAATAGAATATTGAAATATATCAGATTATGAATCAAGGTTAGATATTGAAGGTTATGAATCAGAGTCCTACTCACCATATGGAACATTAGATATTGAAGGTCTAATGTTGGTGCACTAGTCATTCCTCTTAACCAGTTAAAAGCTGAGTCAACTTTGAAGTGTTATTGCTTCAGTACATGGAAGTATAAGAATATAGAGCAATTTCACCTCTTTGTTGTTGGATGAACTTTTTGTGATAACAAATTGCTTTGGGTTGTGTAATTTAATTTACTTTGTAAAATAGGAAACTATGTAAGACAGAAGGCAGGCTTCTCTACTGGAGGTGCGGGTACTGGATTCTCTCATCTTAGCTGGTTACTTGAGCCTACAAGCATTTCACAAGCGCAAGAATTCTTACTTTGCCTTGATTCTTGAAACTGGTATGCCCCCTTTCATTTCCTTAACAAAAAATAAATGGACGAAGTTTCCTAAAGAAATAAAGTAACAGGGCTTTTATTTAGACCAACTTCTTATCTTATACTATAAAGAACCTTTTACCAATCCATGAATCCATTAACAGATTCACTTGGACGAAATTGGTTAAGATGGGTGAACTTTCACTAATATGTACTCATCCTAATACTATTTTGCGTTTGCTTTTTTGAATCTGACAAAGATTTTAATAGTCATGAATCAAGAAGGGTGCTCAAGCAAAAACAAAAAAATATCCAATCGCATTTAAGCTGGATCACTTGCATCTTTACGAAACCAAAAGGTTTCGTCGTTGACAACAAAAAAAACCTCTCAAGCTATAAGGTATAATGAAAATGAAGAAAGACATCAGAATATCACTTGCGTTTTTGCGAAATCAGTTGACAACAAAAAGAACCTTTCATGAAAATGAAGAATGACAATCAGAAGCTCAGAATATTTCGCGAAGAACTCAATTGCAAGAAAAAGTGCGGCAAGTGCCATTGATTTCTACATCTTCTACTGCACAAGGAGTACAAGAACAAGTGCGACAAGTACCAATGGATTCCATCACTCCTGCATCACAAGATGTGCAGGAACCATCTGAAGATTCTTCCAATCATGAAGCAATTGAAAAATCTAAGGAACCAGGCAAGTATATATAAATTTTAATCATAAAATTAACTAACAGTGGTGATTGGTGATTATCCTTGTTTTGTATTAGTGCAGGCCCTTCCGCGCCAAAAAGAAAAAGAGGCCCTACTCAAATGCAGAGTGTGCACTGTAGGAAGGACCGTAAATTAATCGTTTTGAATGAGTTCGACCAACCCATTGGTCCTACTGATGAAGTTGTGAAAGAGTTGGGTAGCTTCCTCGGCACATTGGGAAGGAATCAGATCTTTTGTTCTCTCAATGTATTTTATTGGAGGAAAGTAGATACAAAAATTGATATTTGGAAATATGTCAAGGTTTGAAGTTCCTAATGTTCAATAAGCGTTAATGATATTTCACATTTTCTTATATTAACCTAATTGCACTAAATTTGTAGGAAAAATATGGAATTCCTGAAGAGGCGAATAATTGGGTTTTTGATTCAGTTTTTACTGCTTGGAGAAAGTATAAAAGTCAGTTGAAGAAAAAGCACTTTGAATCATATGAGAATGACGAGCTTCGAATGAAGAATAGGCCAAAAGATGTTTCGGCGTCTCACTTTAAAGATCTTTTTGAATATTGGAACTCCGATGCCGCCAAGGTATTTCCTTTTCGTTATTAAAACCCTCACAAATAGGTGTTGAGGTGTTCATCAATGGAACTTATAATGCAAATTACAAGGGTGTTATCTCTCGGCGAATTAAGTCATCCGTAAACAACTATATCTAGACAGAATATTAGGAGGTTCTTGTTACTTTTAAATGAGAAGGTTACACTCACCAAAAATTTTGCCCAACTCTATGGAAGATCACATATGCAGCTAATTGTTTCCATTTAAAAGTTGTGAGATGCTAGTGTGAGATGCTAGTGACAACCTTAAAAGCTAAAATCTAAATGTTAAGATGTAGCAGATGGATTATTAACCACCAAACACTTCGAATGGTGCTGAAAAAGAAGTAGTGCTGAAACATGATTGAAAGGGAAAATCAAGAAACGAAAACAACATAGACTTTAGGCATGATATAAACAATCATGCAGCTGGAATGGACCAAATTGATCTATTTAGAAGCAACGTATAGAGGTCCATAAGGTTTCAGCTATGAAGTATAAAAGAACAACTAGCTCAAATCGCATGTTATTCATTAATCACGCATTTGCTTTCTGCTAGGCAGATATAGTTGTTATTAACTTAAGTTGAAAAAGAAAATCAAAGGGATGATTTCCACATATCTGAGATTCGCTGAGTATGAAATATCAAAAATGAAAAGAAGATATAATCTCAACGATACTCATACTCTTTGTCAATCTTTGCTATTGTCATTTGTAGAAAACTTCCGAAACCAATATCGAGAATCGAAAAAAGTTGAAGTAGCCACACACTGCTGACAAAACAAATTTTGCTTGAATCATCGAGGTTTGATTTTTTCTCTTATTTTTCTTGAAGTATGAACTTGCTAACTTTGCATGAAAGATTATTATACCAGTTTTTATGTTACTAGGAAAAAAATAAAGAAATGGTTGATACTTCGGATACTCTATCAAGTAAGGACATCTTTGTGGCTACAAGAAAAAGAAAACCTGGTCAAGTATACAAAGGCTCTTATGAGAATACAATTAGTAAAATTGTAAGAAATTTCTAATTTAAAGTTTGTCGTGATTATTTATTTTTTCTTAATTATCGACTTAGTTTTATTTACTTAAACTATGTTCTCTTGCATTTGGTTTGTAGGCTGAAATGGAGATAATACAATCAATTCAAGAAAGTGGATATGGCAGTGATTCAGTTGACGCGTTTACATCAGACAAGAGACCAGAGCTGTAACGACCCGATCGGTCGTTTTGAGATCTAGCGCGTCGTTCGGCGGTTGGAAGTCATAAACAACTTCATTTCAGGTATTTTGACTCGTGCGTATGGTCGGAGTTGAAATTCAGGAAGTTCGGAGTTAGATTTGAAGGAAATTTCTCAATTCGGAAGCCTTAAGTTGAAGAAATTGACTAAGATTGGAATTTTGAGTAAACAACCTCGGAATCAGGATCTGAAGGTTCCAGCAGGTTTGTATGATGATTTCATACTTGGGCGTATATCCGGATCGGGTTTTGGATAACCCGGGAGCATATCGGCGTATATTGTGGAAGTTAGTATTTTAGAAGAATTTCATAAGTTTGGGTTGGTAGGCATCTCAGTGTTATAGAGGTCCGTTTGGGATTCCGAGTCTGGGAATAGCTTCGTATGGTGATTCTGGAGTTTGGAACACGATCGGAAGTGAATTCGGATGTACGGAGGTCATCTTGAAGTCATTTGGCTAAAGATAGAAATTTGAAGGTTTTTGAGAAGTTTGACCGAGAGTTTGACTTTTTGATATCGGGGTCGGATTCCGATTCCGAAAGTTGGAGCAGGTCCGTAACGTCGAATATAACTTGTGTGCAATATTTGGGGTCAATCGGACATGATTTGATAGGTTTCGGCATCGGATGTAGAAGTTTGAAATTTCAATGTTCATGAAGTTTGAATTTTAGTGTGATTCGAGATTTCGGCGTTGTTTGATGTGATTTGAGGCCTCGAGCAAGTTCGTATCATGTTTTGGGACATGTTGGTATAATTGGTTAAGGTCCTGAGGGCCTCGGGTGGATTTCGAAAGGTTAACGGAATGAATTTCGGACCAAAGAGTTGCTGAAATTCTTCTGCGGAAAAGCTGTTTGACAGCAATTTATGCATCGAAGAGCTTACTTTTGAAGCGTATATATAATAATCTATAAGGAATCTGAAAATTTGCAAACATGAAAGTTTTAGATCTTGAAGTATAGTTTTCAGAACATTAAACCATTTGTCAGTTTAAGTTTTGTGCAAAAAGGTATGACCGACTGAAGATGGCTGGTAGGGCAGTTTCGCCAGAATTTTCTGATGCGTGGAGCCGACTTTAGAAGCTCATATCTCGGAATATATAAATATTTATATGGTCTACAACATATCAAATTAAAGATCTTCTAGTCTAGTTTCTAAATCTTCAAACCTTTTGTTATTTGGATATTACTACAAGGAGTTATGGGTGTTTTAACAGAAGGTGTTCAACAAGAAAAAATTGTAATAGGATGTACAACCTGCACAACATAAGTGCAAGGTACAACTCGATGAAGCATGGGCAGATTGTTTTAAACATGAATTTCTTTCATTTGGCTTGGATGATTTTTGGAGAGCTCAAGGAGGGATTTTCACCAAGCAACACAAGGTAAGTGATTTCTTCCTATTTTTGAGTTAAATATGTGATCTTACATGGATTTAGATATGGAAAAATTTGTATAAATTTGGGATCTTTGGGGAAGACCTAGAACTTGGAATTTGGACTTTTACCATGAGTTAAATATGTGATCTTACATGGATTACTAACAAATTTTATATTTGAGTTAGTAAAGTTATGGGTAGAATTTATCTTCGAGAAATTTCGGAATCCGGGCACGTGGGCCCGAGGGCATTTTGGTCAATTCCTCTAGCGGAGATGGGAGTTTATATAATCTGAATTGTTAACAAATATTTGAGTATATTTTCATTGGTTTATTATTATTTGGATAGTTTGGGGGTGTTGCGCATCCATTGAAGTCGTCTTAGAGGCTTGGAAGCCGGGTATGAATCTTCGGAGCGAGGTGAGTCTCCTTTCCAACCTTGTAAGAGGGAATTATCCCCATAGGTATTCTATTTGCTGTGTATACTTGTTTTGGGGGCTACGTACGTACAAAGTGACGAGAGCCTGTACGTAGCTGCTATTATGTCATGTCGGGTAGTTTTAGGGCCCACAACATGCCTTGTGTTCTTTGTTGTGATATTTTATATGTGGTGAAGTCCCGTTATACGTAATTTTATTTCTATGAGATTTATGGAAGTTAGAATAACATGAAACAGAATTGTTTTACGAAAATATAATATGAAAGAGATTGTTTTACGGGAAGTAATACGAAAGCAATTGATTATGGAAAGTAATATGAAAAGAAAAGAATATTGTGTGTGCATGTGCCCGCTTCGCAATTTACTTTCCGCGAGCGATGTGCGATTTCTCCCACTCTCATGGGAGCGGGCCGTACGTCACGATAGATTGAAAGGTGCACTTTTGGGATGGGTCGTTTGATCCTCGGCACTGCACCTGTGAGATTATACTATGGTAAGCATGCACTTTTGGGACGGGTCGTTCGATCCTCGGCAGTGCATAGCTATTTTTCCTTGAAAGACGCACTTTTGGTTCGGGCCGTTCGATCCTCGGCAGTGCGCATACATGACTATGGTAAGCATGCACTTTTGGGACGGGCCGTTCGATCCTCGGCAGTGCATAGCTATTTTTCCTTACGACTCAGACCGGTTGTCTAACTCCTGTGTGCGCGTGACTATTTGGTACTGTTTCTTGGATATTGACTTATCAAATAATTGAGGAAAAGAAAGTGGAAATCTTTTATTACTTTAGCATTTAGGGAATGGGAAAGTAGAAATTGTTATTTACTTTCGGCATTTACTTGGATTTCCTGTACTTCATACGTATTTGCTGCCCACAGTCTCATGTGCTTACTGTTTCATTATATCATGTTATAATATACTGATGGAACTTTGTGAGTGTCGAGTCGACCTCTCGTCACTACTTCTTTGAGATTAGACGGGATACTCACTGGGTACATACTTGTTTATGTACTCATGCTACACTTTCTGTGCATTTTGTTGCACATGTACCTTCATAGTACTTGGATTGATTTGGAGACTTACTCGGGCTGCATTCATCCGGAGGCGTTCCGCAACTGACAGAGTCTCCCTTCTATGTCTTTACATTTTTATCTCTATTTCCTTTGTCCAATTTATTTCTCGGACAAGGATTGTATAATGGTGTAAATTCTTAGAAATTGCTCGTGCACTTGTGTCACCAGGTTCTGGGGATGTGTTGGTATTTCTTTTATTATTTTAAGTTGATTTCATGTCGCATTTAATTTATGAGGCTTTTAAATTTGTTGGTTATGAAATGCAGAAAAAGGCATGATTTTGAAAATATTAAGCAGGAAGTTGTTTAAACCAGTTCATGGATTGGCTTGCCCGACAGTGTGTCTGGCGCCATCACGACCCATAGATTTTGGGTCGTGACATGAGAACCCAAGTCGGGTAAGATTGTATGGACGAGGAGTTAACAAGACTATCTTAAAAAAGAAAAAAGGAGATTTTGGATCCTCTGTAAATGCTACTGATGAGAGAATGGCACAAAAAATGAGGAAATGGAAGAGAGGATGCAACAAAATTTGCTGGGAAAGCTCAATGCAGAAAAGGAAAAAATGCTGGACGAGCTCAATGCACAAAAGGATGCAATGGAACAAGATATTACGATGAATGTTGTTACACGACTTCAACGTCTCAACCGCGATTTAAAACTTGATCCTGACATGCTAATATTCAGTGCTCGTGCACATGGTGAAGCTGCTTTTGCACAACAAGGTGCTATTCGAACAATCAATCGTCCATCCGCTAGCAGTAACAATCAAGGTTAGTCCGTAGCAAATGATATAGATTCAATTTCGAAGCAAACTGATTATTAGATCTACAAGATGTTTTAGGTACCAACAATATCAAACATTTCAACCAAGTTTATAAATAATAAATCGCAGTAAACGATCTTTAGAATAAGCAGTTAGCATTTCATTAGAGTTTCAAGAGAAAAACAAAGTTGAGGTGTGTGCCTTGTTGCGTAAATAAACAAACAAAAATGCCAAATAAAGGCTGAATGAAAGAGACTTGGAGATCAACAAGAAAATATATTCAACAAAACAATAATGAATAACATTTTTCAAACTCCGAATATCTTCCTAAGCTTCCCGGAAATACGCAGCAATGAAGAGAAATTGAAAGAAGCTTTTGAATCTTTTTTTTTTTGGTTGTTTCTCTTTTAATTTTCTGGAGTTTTATTCTTTAGATAGTGAGCGAATATCTCTGAAAAATACAGAATGAATGTTGAGGGAAGAATGAGCTAATGAAAATCAGTATTGTCCTCTGTCACTGAAAATGTAGGGGGTCTCTTTTGTTTGTTCTAGAGAACAAGAATGGGTTTTGTTTTGGAGTATTGTGTTGTTGGGTATGACTCTTTTTTTGTTTCTTTGTTTTCGATCTATTGGCGTCTTTGTTGGTACTTGATGTATGAACAAGGTGTGTACCTTGTTGCGTAAATAAACAAACAGAAATGTCAAAGCTGACCTTCAAACTCAACATCTTCAACAGCTTCTCTGAAAGTAAAAGATAGGATAGAAGTAGCTCTAAGTGTCTCTTGGATCACCCTTGTAGTCATAGGCATTTTCTATGGATTTATTATTATGCTTGTCTGACAATTTGGATTATGAATAGTTTCATTTTGTTATTATATCAATTTTAGTATTTTATAGTTTATTATATATATATATATATATATATATATATA
>ML298970.1:17147-44270 GCA_005239495.1 Nicotiana undulata
TAAATAAAGACTTACATATATATATATATATATATATATATATATATATATATATATATGTAAGTCTTTATTTACAACAGGGGCACTATTTTCAATTCAATTAAATTTTTACAGCTAAAAGAATCGTTTCCATAGGATCTGCAAATCGTTCCAAAATGATATAAAAACCGTTACGATAGCTAGTTCAACCGTTTCCATAGGACTTGCAAACCGTTCCAAAAATTGAAAAATCGTTGCAATATGTAATAGAACAGTTGCCATAGGACATGCAAACCGCTCCAAAATAATCTAACAACCATAGCAATAGGTATTTCAACCGTTGCAATATCTTAAGAAATCGTTGCCATATGTGTAATACACGTAACGGTTCAATAGATATAGTACTGGTTATTGACCGTTGCAGTTAATGTTATGGTAACGGTTATTAACTGTTGCGGTTGATAAGAGTAATCGTTCCAACAGGCAGAAGGAAAACCGTTGCGATAGAGGGTCTATAGCAACGGTTATAGGAACCGTTCCAAAAACCGTTCCATAAGCTCTATAGGCACGACAAATCATGGAATGGGCGCTGAACCGTTGCAATACACCTATAGTAACGGTTGACATACCTATTGGAACGGTTTTCCATGTGTAGCCATAGGTCAATTTTCCAGTAGTGTTTTGAGGACAGCTATGCGGCCCAAAATGCGATCGCATTTCATGAATGTGGGCCGCATAGTTGTCGCATTCTTGCACATATATTTTTGCGGAGGGAGTTATGCGGCGCACTATGCGATCGCATAATAGGTATGAGGACCGCATAGTTGCCACATACCTTGGCAGATTACCTTTCTTTTTGGCCTAGCTGAAGGCCAATAATGCGGCAGGTCTGCGGACCGCATAATATGAATGCGATCGCATTCCTGACCGCATACCTGCACTGGGCTTCAAATTTTCTAATTTTAAAACTCGACCCCCAGCCTAATAAAACACCCATCCCCTTCTTTCTTAACTAAAATCCGGTAAATTAGAGAGAAGCAAGAGTGAGTTCTTGAGAGGGAAAGTCCCCACCTTCACCAATTTGATTCTCCATCGCCACTCAGGCCTGGAATTGATCGAGTAAGAAGTCATCTTCTTCACCATAAGAGGTAAGCTTCCACCCATTACCCTTAATTCTCAGATTCTAGTTAAAATGAAACACACATACGCTAGTTCTTGGAAATGGGGTTAAGAGTTATGCATGCATGAAATTAATTTACCATAATCTAGTAAAGGGAAGTAGGTTTGAGTAACCTTCCACTAAAAAGAGGTTATGAAATCTAAAGGAACACATAGCATTTGATAAAATGCCCAAATGAGTTCAAGTCATGTTCATGATTCCTAACTCTAAGTTTAAATGTGTCACACCATGAGTTAGATTGAAGGTGCTAGAAAATCCGGTGATTTGAGATAGAAATTAAGGGGAAATCCCAATTCGAGGTATGTATGGCTAACTCTAATCCTCATAGGATAAAGCCATTGTGTTCTCTTTCCGGGTATGATGCTTTTGTTGGTTATCTATGGAATTTATGCATTCTATGTGCATGATTGAGAACTTCTTGCCTCTATGTCGTTCCGTGTTATCACCATATCGTTGTGCTATTTGAGTATATGAATTGTGATCATTATGTTCCCTCTTGTACTATGTGTGCTATCCTCTTATGCGGTAGGTGTGAAAGATGTGAAGGATTGGAATGGTATGATATATGAATCAAAGGATTGTAATAATATGAAATACGAATCAAGAGGTTGAATTGATATGAATCATGAATCAATGAATTGGGTTTTTATGGAATATGAAATAAAGGATGGGATTGACACGAAATATGAATCAAGAGATTCTAATCATATGAAAGATTAATCAAAGAATGTAATAATATGTGTTGGGGATCAAAAGGTTAAAAATTATGAAATTTACCTAAAATATCCATGAATCGATAGGAGAATGTCCTAGCGTGAGATGGCATATCCGATCGGGCCGGGATCGGACTCCATTCCGTACACATGGAGACATGATATTGTGATATGATGATGATTATAGCCTCACTGTTTCAGTTGAGATGTCCTAGTCGATCGGGCAGAGATCGGACTCCGTGTGAATATTCCACGGTGGTGATATGAGATGTGATGATTATACAGGCCTCACCTAGGATGGCTTAACAAATCGGGAAGAGATCAGACTCCGTGTGACAATGACACGATGGATCAGTAATAATAATAACAAGATGAAACTAAAAAGAACATTAACCAAAAGATGGCAAAACGGGATGAGGGATGTGGTAATTCTTGGTTGTGTTTTCCCTTGCTTCAATGAATTTTCATGTGATGCCCCTATTTGGGTCTTTGAATGTTGATGTTTATCCTATTTAGAGTAGGTTTGTTCATACATACTAGTACTATTCAATGTTACTAACGTCCCTTTTGCCGGGGGCGCTACATCTTTTAAATGGATGTAGGTGGTTCTGTAGCACGTAGCGTTGATCGCTGATAGTGGTGCCTTCCCTCCATCCCTTCAGCAGTTCTGGTGAGCCCCACTTCCTCTCGAGGCTGTGTAGTCCATGTTGACTTCTTTTGTACATGTTGTTTCTTTTGAGGTATAGCCGGGGCCTTATTGCCGGCAAGTCTATACACTCTTCTCCGTACTCTTAGAAGCTCCGTAGACACTATGTGGGTTGTAAATATATTTTGGGTAGTTGTTGTACTTACTCATAATCGTGGTCCCGTATCGGGAATGTTGTATTTAGTATATATGCTTTGGAAAGATCTAATGTTAAAATGTTAAAAGAGGAAGAATGGACTTTATGTTGTGAATACACGTTTTGATTGTCTCATGAAATTTTATATAAGTAATGTATGCTATAACCACGGGGATACGCGTCGGGTAGGAAAGGCAAATCAAGTTCGCTTGACCGGGTTCACCTGGTTAAGCACCTGTCACGTACCTCGATTTTGGGGCGTGACAGGTACCATGCCCCGACGATGCACCACTGTAAGCTGGGCGAACTGGCTGAGGAGGCCTAAATGAGCGGCCTTTGCTATGCTGGAAGTTACTCCAGGGGGAACAGTGCTGAAACTACCCGATCCTTGAGGCCTTTTAGCCTCCTTCTCCTCTCGCTCCTTGCGGAAAACCAACTCAATATCCCTGGCAATATCAACCACCCGCTCAAATGTAGTACCCGATACTCTCTCTCGGGTCATCATAATACGGAGTTGATAAGTGAGGCCATACCCGAACCTCCTGATCCTCCCTCTTTCAGTAGGGACTAACTCTGAAGCATGACGAGCTAGCTCCAGAAATCGCATCTCATACTGCATAACAGTCAACTCATCCTGATGCAGCTACTCAAACTGTCTGCGCAGCTCCTCTCTGCGGGACTGGGGAACATACTTCTCTAAAAAGAGAGTGGAAAACTGTTGCCAAGTAAAGGGCGCTGCACCAACAGACCTACGCCTCTCATAAGCCTCCAACCAAGTGAATGCAACTCCTGAGAACTGGAAAGTAGTAAATGAGACCCCACTGATCTCAAATATCCCTGCTGTGTGAAGAATCCTATAACACTTGTCTAAGAAGCCTTGGGCACCTCGCCCTTAGCACCACTGAAAGTCGGAGGCTGAAGTCTACCAAACATCTCCAACCTGCGTTGCTTATCGTCAATAATAACTGGGATCACAAAATCCTAAGTTGGGGCAACCGGCTGGGCTGGAGGTGCCCTTGGTGTCTGGAATCCGTGAACAACCTTCTCAGCTGTACGGGCAGCTGGAGTCTGAGTGCCTCCCCCGGCTTGAGAAGTAGCGGTTGTAGTAGAAATAGCGACTGCTTGTGCTAGACTGGTGCACAGAGTCAAAATTTGGGCCAAAGTCTCCTGAAGACCCGAAATCACAATAGGCACTCTCGGTGCCTGAGTCGGTCCACTGGTACATCAATGGCTGGGACCAGATCTAGAATAACTAGAGGGTCCACAAGTGATGCCCCGGCTGCTGCGCAGGCTGCACCCTTCCCTCTACCACGGCATCAGCCTCTCACGGGCCTAACTGGTGTCTGGTCACCCTGATCGGTAGCGCGTGTCCTCACCATCTGTGAGAGAGAAACAACATAAGTTTAGTTTCTAGAATCAACAGACTCGCACAACGAAATTCAAGAATGTGAGATTTTTCCTAACGGTTATGTAGCCTCTCGAAGATAAGTACAGACGTCTCCGTACCGATATTCAAGAATGTGAGATTTTTCTTAACGGTTCTGTAGCCTCTCGAAGATAAGTACAGACGTCTCCGTACCGATATTCAAGAATGTGAGATTTTTCTTAACGGTTCTGTAGCCTCTCGAAGATAAGTACAGACGTCTCCGTACCGATCCGCAAGACTCTACTAAACCTGCTCATGACTAGTGAGACCTATATAACCTAGAGCTCTAATACCAACTTGTCACGACCCCAAAACACCCAGTCTTGATGACGTCAATCATGTAATCAGGCAAGCCACACATTTCATTTGATTTAAGGTTTCTTTCAGAAAGATCACTATATTTGCAGCAAAAGTCTCATTTTATAAAGCATTAAAAGTTTAAAATCATTAAGACATAAATAAAGCAAATCCTTGAACTAGTGTCACTGAGTAATGAGCTACTATAACTACAATGTCAAAATACAAAGTTGACATAATACTGTTTGAAATAATAAAATGCGACAGGAAGATAAAGAAGGAGAAAACGAGGTTGTGATCGCCAGCTGCTACCTCGAAGACTCCAAAGGAAACTGTGTCAACAGATCAGCGACCCCTACCGGGTCCCGATGTACCTAAATCTGCACACAATGTGCAGGAGGTAATGTGAGTAAACCAACTCAGAAGTAACGAACCCAAACTATGGGCTGAGAGGTAGTGACAGACTAAATCTCAGTAAATGTAATAAAAATAGTGTATAGAATTTAGGCATGTTCATAGTTCTAACAGATAATGAAAACAGAATGAGTCAGATATCATCAGTAACCCATGTATAACTCAGTATACTATACATGCCAATGTATCAATAGTGTGGAAATGCACATAGTGCTCACAACTGTCACATAGAAGTCCATTCAATACTGTATATGGCTGTTAGGGCCCAGGGACTCCGGAGGGGCTCCTACAGCCCAAACGCTATAACAAGCTAGATCCAGGTAATCAATATAACATGCGGTGGCGTTCAGCCAGATCCCATATCTGTCTCTCAATATCAGGCTCTCCGCCTCACTTAGTCATCACTCTCCAGTCTCGCTCACATGGGCTCACAAATGCATGAGCTAGCCCGAACCAATGATAAATGTAAAAAATCAACAATTAGTGAGATTGAGACATGATATGATATGCTAGGACATGATTGCGTATATAACATCAATGAAACACATGAGAAGACAGCAATAATTGACCACTCGGGTCTCAACAGTATCGACGAGAAGCCTTAACATAGTACTTAGCATGATCTCTAGCATGTTCACATTAACCACATTGACAGAAGCGCGAATATCAATCCATATATAACTACTAAACGGTGCCATGGGATGAACCAGGTCACAATCACACGGTGCACGCCCGCACGCCCATCACTTGGTATGTGCGTCACCTTAATTATAATCGTATAGCATATAGTTCGGGGTTTCGAACCCTCAGAACCAAGTTTGGAAACGTTACTTACCTCAAACTGGGCACCTAGTCCGAAATGCTTTTGCCTCTAGACTCGGCCTCCAATCACCCCAAATCTAACCAAAATCAGATTTATATCGTCAATATATACTAAAGGGACAAAGCCCACTCGAAAATAATCGAATTACATCAAAAATCCCGAAATTGGCCAAACCCGACCTCCGTTCCCACATCTTGGAATTCCATAAAAAATCACAAACCTAGAATCCTTATTCACTCACTAGTCTACCCATATCAAATTCATCGAAATACGAACTCAAATGCCCATTCAAATCCCCAAAACAATTTCTCAAACCTTCTTCCATTTTTCACCCAAATTTCACCTCAAATCAGAAACTAAATGATGAAATTAAAGGCATAATCAGGGAGTTTAACCAAAACCAAGTGAGAAATACTCACCCAAAACCTAGTGAGAAATACTTACCCAGAACAAACCAACTCCTCTTCTTCTTTACTCTCCGCGAACGCGACACCCATCACGCGAATGGGATGCCTAGCCTGCCTCACCCTTCACGAACGCGTACCTCTCCATGCGAATGCATAGACAAAAACTTTGGGGTCCCCCAACTACCTTACTTCTCTTCGTGAACGTGTTCCGTTGAGCGCGAACTCGATGACTACTTCACTCAGACCTCCGCATTCGCGTCCACCTCTTCGCGAACACGATGAACAAAATCCTCAGCTCCCCAAATGACTCTTCGCGAACGCGGCATCCCACCCGTGAATGCGATGAACACATTTTCTGCAACTAAAAACAAGAAAAATCTGCCAACTTAAAATCCAAGAATTGGTCCATTAACCACCCGAAACACACCTGAGGCTCTTGGGACCTCAACCAAACATGCCAACACATCCCATAACCTCATTCAAACTTAGTCGAGCCTTCGAACCACTCAACAAAATGCCAGAATACCAAATTAATCTCGGATTCAATCCCATGCACTAAAAAACTTCTAAATTCCATCAACGATGCCGAAACCAACCAAGACACTTTCGATTGACCTGAAATTTTGCACACACATCACAAATGACACTACGGACCAGTTCCAACTTCCTGAATTACATTCCGATCCCGTTAGCTAATTTTTCACTACCGACCGTAAATCGCCAAAAATCCAATTTCGCCAATTCAAGCCTAATTCTACTTCGGACCTGCGAAAAATATTACGAACACACTCCTAAGTCCCAAATCAGCTAACGAAGCTATCCGAGCCATACAATCCACATTTCGAGGTCATTTACCTAATAGTCAACTTTCGGTTGACTTTTCTAATTACAAAGCTAACTTAAGAGACTGAGTGCCTCATTTCTCACCACGACCACTTCAAACCCGAACCAACCGACCCAACAACAACACATGATAAATATGAAATGGGGTAAATCTCATGGAATGACCGACGGGGTCGTTACGCTTAAATGAAACTTCCCATAGCGGCTTATTATGATATATGACTTGCAGGGGTGGGTGGTTCGTGATTTGGAAGTGTTTAGAGCAGTGTAGGAACACTCAGTTCTTTAAGGTTGGCCTTTTTGGCCAAGTTTGACTTCGGTCAACATTTTTAGTAAACAACCTCAAAATCGAGTTCCGATAGTTCCAATAGCTTCGTATGATGATTTTGGACTTGGGCATATATTCGGAATGTGTTTCGGATGATCCGGAAGCGTTTCGGCGCCCAATATAGAAATAAGAATTTCCTTAAGTTTGAAATTTGGTTTGGAACATGTTTTTGTGTTATCGAGGTTAGAATGGAATTTTGCGAGATGGGGAATACTTACATTATGTCATTTTAGACATGCCTGCAAAATTTGGTGTCATTCCGAGTAGTATAGATCGGTTCGTCGCAGTGTTATCGAATTCAAGAACTTGAAGTTCTTAAGTTATGATTCTAGGGGTTTTGGGATGTGATTTTGAGTTTTAGCGTTGTTTTGAGTGTTACAAAGGCTCGAGCGAGTCCATATTATGATTTGGGACTTGTTGGTATACTTGGGTGGGCCCAGGTGCCTCTCGGATACCAAACGAGGCAAAAAACCAGCTGAAATAGCTGTTGGTGCACCTGTTCTGGTGAGACCACAGGTGCGGTTGCCTAGTCGAAGGTGCGGGACCGCTCCTGCGATCCTAGGCCTCGCAGGTGCGGCTCCAGGTGAGGCAGCCCCTTCTCGCATGTGCGTAAGACATTCTACAGGAGCGGGGCCGCAGGAGCGGGCTCCACTCCGCAGGTGCGAGATTTGCCCCCTTGTCCCATTTCCGCAGGTGCGAGCCTTTGCTCGCAGGTGTGAGACCACAAGTGCGTTCCTTGAGCCGCAGGTGCGGAACAACTATTAGGCAGTATGTTTCTTTTAAAATACAGGATTCTATTCATTTCCTTCATCTTCTTTCCACCATTGTCGACCTAGGGAGCTTGGGAAAGGGCCAGTTCACCTACCTACTGAAGAGGTAAGTAAATTCTACCCTAGTATTAGTTTAATGCATTAATTACTAATTAAACTAACTACTAGATTAGTGAAAATTAAGAATTTGGGTAGTAACCTAGGGCTTTCGGGATTTTAGGGAATTACCGGTGAATTGGCCATGAAATCAAGTAAAAATCATATATTAACGATCCATAGGATGTGGGTGAGTGTTTCCTTCGAGAATTTTTGGAATCCGAGTGTGCGGGTCCGGGGGTGAATTTTGGGATTTATTCAAGAATGGTGAATTGCTTAAATAAGTAGGAGAATTTCATGTTTTGGGTATAATTTGGTATATTTTCGTATCGATTGATTACTTTCGAGTCCTCGAGAGGCGAGTTTGGAGTTTCGGGCGCGTTCTTGGTTCGGGGAGTAGATTCAACACGAGGTGAGTCTCCTTTCTAACCTTGTAAGAGGGAATTGTCCCCATAGGTGATCTAAATTCTAGGTGTTAATGTTCGTGGGGGCTATGTACGTACCAAGTGACGAGAGTCTGTACGTAGCGGCTATTATTGTTATGTCGGGTAGTTTTAGGACTCACAAGCATGCCTTATGTGCCTTACATGTATCCTTAAATTCACTTTGAGTTGCTTATTATCCTTGAATTGGCATGAAAATGTTAGGAAGTCATCGTTTAGATTTCATTGCTTAAGTTCTTGTTTTCAAAGTATAACTCCTGCTAAATGCCTGAATTTCTAATAATTCATTGTATGTGTATGAGCACCCGCGTAACATGTATTATTCTTGAATGGGGTAGCCTTATCATTATATAAACCGAGTTGCATGATCGATTCACGAGCGGGGTAATAGATGCATCTATGGTTCGAGCCGTTCGACCCTCGACAGTGCACTTTTGTTTTTGCTACGCTTCGGTCGTATGCTTCGACATGTTATGTGCTTATTATATTTGACTGGGAATTTGTCGTTATTATGTGAATGGTTTCATCGAAAAGGGAGATTTAGTAATTTATATGTTAGTAATATTTGATATAAAAAGATCATTGCGAGTTTATATTTTTATATCTCATGCCCTTGTGATTACTACGATTGTTATACCTGCGTATCCTTTATTAGATTATGTTAATTAATTGTTGGTCCTAGTAAGAATCACGTCTACTTCTCGTCACTACTTCTTCGTGATTAGACGGGAGATTAGATCTTTCAGAGCCTCGTCAGGTTCCTGCACATGTGGTTGCTCAGTCATTGCTCTTAGGGGAGATTAAGGCTCGGCAGTATGATGATTTGTGTTTGGCAGAGCTACGGAAGATAGTGGTTCAGGGTAGCCAAGGAGGTTACTATTGGCGAGGATGGTGTTTTGAGACTTCAGGGCCATTTATGTGTTCCTAATGTCGATGGTCTTAGAGGTAGGATTCTAGAGGAGGCACACAGTTCTCGGTATTCTGTTCATCCTAGTGCTACAAAGATGTATCGTGATTTGAAGCAGCATTTCTGGTGGAGGCGGATGAAGAAGGACAATGTGGATTATGTGGCTAGGTGTCCTAATTGCCCGCAGGTTAAGTATGAGCATCGTAGGGCAGGAGGTCTACTTCAGCAGATGCCCATTCCTGAGTGGAAGTGGGAGCGCATCACTATGGACTTCGTGGTTAGGTTGCCTCGGACTTTGCGAAAGGTTGACGCGGTTTGGGACATTGTGGATAGATCGACCAAATCGGCGCATTTCATTCCAGTGTTTACTACTTATACTTCTGAGAGGTTGGCCCAGATCTACATTCGGGAGATAGTCTGGTTACACGGTGTGCCGGTGTCCATTATATCAGATCGCGGTCCTCAGTTCACCTCGCACTTCTAGAGAGCATTGCACAGTTGTTTAGGCACCTAGATAGATCTCAATACAACATTTCACACTCAGACTGATGGTCAGTCGGAGCATACAGATCAGATATTGGAGGACATGCTCAGGGTATGTGTGATGGACTTCGGAGGTTAGTGGGACCAGTTCTTGCCTTTGGGAGAGTTTGCTTACAATAAAAGCTATTAGTCTAGCATCGAGATGGCTCCATTTGAGGCCTTGTATGGTCGGCGATGTCGTTCTCCCATCGGATGGTTTGAGCCTGCGAGGCTATGTTATATGGCACCGACCTGGTGAGGGATGCTTTGGAGAGAGTGAAGTTAATTCAGAAGAGGCTCCGCACAGTATAGTCCAGACAAAAGAGTTACGCGGATCATAGGGTGCGTGATGTATCATTTATTGAGAGAGACGAGGTATTGTTGAAGGTCTCGTCGATGAAGGTATTATGAGGTTAGGGAAGAAGGTCAAGCTGAGCTCACGGTTTATAGGTCCTTTTAAGGTATTGAGGCGAGTAGGAGAGGTTGCTTATGAGCTAGCCTTACATCCCAGTTTATCAGGAGTTCATCCAGTATTTCATGTGTCCATGCTCCATAGGTATCACACCGGCTTCTCTCACGTTGTTGATTTCAGCACTATTCCGTTGGATGAGAGGTTGGGCTACGAGAAGGAGCCAGTCCCTATTATTGATAGGCAGGATCGCCAGTTGATATCCAAGAGAGTGTTTGCCGTAAAGGTCCGGTGGAGGAGCCAACCAGTTGAGGAGGAGACTTGGGAGTCCGGGGAGGACATGTGGGGCAGACACCCACACTTATTCAGCTCTTCAGGTATGATTCTAGTCCCGTTCGAGGATGAAGGTTTGTTTAAGAGGTGGAGAGTGTAACAACCTGACCGGTCATTTTGCATTATCGGACCGCGTTCCCCTAAGTGAAATATCCCATAGCGGCTTATTATGATTTATGACTTGCGGGGGCGGGTGGTTCGGGATTCGGAAGTGTTTAGAGTAGTGTAGGAACACTTAGTTCTTTAAGGTTGGCCTTTTTGGCCAAGTTTGACTTCGGTCAACTTTTTAGTAAACGACCTCGGAATCGAGTTCAGACAGTTCCAGTAGCTTTGTATGATGATTTCGGACATAGGCGTATGTTCGAAATGGGTTTTGGATGATCCGTGAGCGTTTCGGCGCCCAATATAGAAATAAGAATTTCCTTAAGTTTGAAATTTGGTTTGGAACGTGTTTGTTTGTTATCGAGGTCAGAATTGAATTTCGAGACCGGGAATAGTTTCGTTATGTCATTTATGACTTGCCTACAAAATTTGGTTTCATTCCGAGTAGTATAGATCAATTCGACACAGTGTTATCGAATTCAAGAACTTGAAGTTCTAAAGTTATGATTCTAGGGGTTTTGGGATGTGATTTTGCGTTTTAGCATTGTTGTGAGTGTTCCGAAGGCTCGAGCGAGTTCGTATTATTATTTAGGACTTTTTGGTATACTTGGAAAGGGGCTCGGGTGGGCCAGGTGCCTCTCAAACACCAAACAAGGCCAAAAACCAGCTGAAATAGCTGTTGGTGCACCTGTTCTAGTGTGACCGCAGGTGCGGTTGCCCAGTCGCAGGTGCGGTTGCCCAGTCCTAGGCCTCGCAGGTGCGGAAGACCTTCCACAGGAGTGGAGCCGCAAATGCGGGCTCCACTCCGCAGGTGCGAGATTTGCCCCCTTGTCCCATTTCCGTAGGTGCGAGACCGCATGTGAGGTCCTTGAGCCGCAGGTGCGGAACCACTGTTAGGCATTGTGTTTTTTAAAATACAGGATTTTGTTCATTTCCTTCATTGTCTTTCCACCATTGTCGACCTAGGGAGCTTGGGAAAGAGCCAGTTCACCTATCTACTGGGGAGGTAAGTAAATTCTACCCTAGTATTAGTTTAATGCATGAATTACTAATTAAATTAACTACTAAATTAGAGAAAATTAAGAATTTGGGTAGTAACCTAGGGCTTTCAGGAATTTAGGAAATTACCGGTGAATTTGCCATGAAATCAAGTAAAAATCATATATTAACGATCCTTAGCATATGGGTGAGTGTTTCCTTGGAGAATTTTCGGAATCCTAGCGTGCAGGTCAGGGGGTGAATTTTCGGATTTCTTCAAGAATGGTGAATTGACTAAATAAGTAGGAGAATTTCATGTGTTGAGTAAAATTTGGTATATTTTTGTATTGATTGATTAGTTTTGAGTCCTCGAGAGGCGGGTTTGGAGTTTCGGGCGCGTTCTTGGTCCGGGGAGTAGATTCGACACGAGGTGAGTCTCCTTTCTAACCTTGTAAGAGGGAATTGTCTCCATAGGTGATCTAAAAGCTAGGTGTTAATGATTGTTGGGGCTATGTACGAACCAAGTGACGAGAGTCTGTACGTAGCAACTATTATTGTTATGTCGGGTAGTTTTAGGACTCACAAGCATTCCTTATGTGCCTTACATGTATCCTTAAATGCTCTTTAAGTTGCTTATTATCCTTGAACTGGCATGAAAATGTTAGGAAGTCATGGTTTAGATTTCATTACTTAAGTTCTTGTTTTCAAAGTATAATTCCTGCTAAATGCCTTAATTGCTAATAATTCTTTGTATGTATATGAGCACCCGCGTCACATGTATGTTTCGTGAGCGGGGTAGCCTTATCATTATGTAAACCGCGTCGCATGATCGATTCACAAGCGGGGTAATAGATGCATCTATGGTTTAAGTCGTTCGACCCTCGGCAGTGCACATTTATTTTTGCTACGCTTCGGTATGTTATGTGCTTATTATATTTGACTGGGAATTTGTCGTTATTATGTGAACAGTTTCATTGAAAAGGGAGATTTAGTACTTTATATGTTAGTAACATTTGATATGGAAAGATCATTGCGAGTTTATATTTTGATATCTCATGCCCTTGTGATTACTACGATTGTTATACCTGCCTTATTAGATTATGTTATTTAATTGCTGGTCCTAGTAAGTATCACGTCTACCTCTCGTCACTACTTCTTCGAGATTAGACGGGATACTCACTGGGTACATATACCTTTATGTACTCATGCTACGCTTCTGTACTTAATGGTACAGGTTTTGAGGAAGGTGCATCTGGTTATCAGACCGGAGCTCTTTCATGAGAGTATATACATCCTAGACCTGACTTCACGGTGAGCTGTTTCCCCCGACGATCCACAGCGGCACCTTGGAGTTTCTCTTGTTTATTTCCTGTCTACTTCTTTCAGACATTGGGACTGTATATCATAACTTTTGTATATTCTGTTAGTATGCCCGTAGGACTAGTGACACTAGTTCCTGGCACACACGTAGTAGCTATTATGGATTACGGGTCTGTATATATATATTGGCTCACGCCCGATATGACTGTTTTTGGTTAAAAACTGGTTAATTACCCCTTCGGGTAATTATTTAAGCTTTAAAACTTTAGTAATTGAGTGTTGGCTTGTCTGACCTCGCCATTGGGCGCCATCACGGAATGAGTTAGGAATTTGGGTCATGACACTTGTATGGTACTAGTCCATAAATACCGGGTATTATAGCTCGGGCCGTATTTTATCCCGAAATGTAAAAATTTGACGAAATTCATTTTCTTATATTTTCTTACGCTCTCACCTTCACGAATTTACTCATCACTTTTTTGAAATAGCATAATACTTATAATCTCAAAATAATTTCATTCCCGAATTTACGTCATTTAACTTGCGACGAAACTTAACGTACGAAAATGAGGGATGTAACATCTCATTTTCTGAGCTGCCATCAATTTACTTATAACGTACTTTCACGTACGAAAATATGGTTTATAACATATTAAAAGATGCAATAAAAATATTAGAAAATTATAAGTATAAGTAGCAATAAAAATATAAGTAGTAGAAAAGATCCATATAATATAATACCAATATGGAATATATGTATACTAATAGAGTACATCATTGCTCTGGGATATTTCTACAACTACATGTGACTAAACTACTGTACCAAAATATTAAAATATGCAATAAAATTATGAGAAAATATAAAGTATAAGTAGCAATAAAAGTATAAGTAGCAAAAAGATCCTTATTATCATATGATGCCAATATGGTATAATGTATACCAACATAGTATATCATTGCTCAAGGATATTGTGTCAACTACCTATGACTAAACGACTGTACCAAAATATTAAAGATGCAATAAAAGTATGAGAAAATTACATTCTCGCGTTACAAGCTAAATATTCGAAAAGCAACTTGCTCATTCCGTAGTTGATCATTGACTATCCAATTTATAATTTGTGGCAGGTTGTTTCCAATATGATCAGCAAGCGACCATCCAAACTTGGGCATCATTCATACAACCAAATCTTTAAAGCCAAAGGGAAGCCACTGAGTCTATAAAAAGAAGGCTTATATTGATACTTGTTGGAACACGAGTCGATTGTAGCGTTATAAACATCTGTACCCCAGGGAGAATAATTAAAATCATCGCACTCAACCAAGTCATTGTAAATTGAAAATTTTCTGTTTAGAAAAGAGAAAGTAAGAAGTTGTTCACAAAATAAAGAACCGCTATCTTCAATGCATCATCATATGTCTCTCATTTCTTCTTCGTAAACCAGTTTACTCGTTGGGCCAATGTCACAAATGTAGTCCAAAAATATTTTGAACTCAACTTATTCTCCGGTACGCCCTCTATACTTGTATCACCATTACATTTCACCCCAGTAACAAGTGCAAATTCACCTAAACCAAAGCATAACCTTGAATCACTCACTACAAACCGCATCTCATTTTTATCTCATGATGTACTTCTCTAATAAGTAAATGGTGTATAACCTGAATCTGCATAATAACTGATGGCAGATCCAAAAAATATCCAAAGCATATTTTCTTAAATATTCGAAGTTGCATCTTTGTTAAATTCTCTTTCAACAGACGAATGACATGGCAGTTGGTATCCCAATCTACCTTTGATTTATAATTTATGTCCATAGGCACAAAGAAATCACAACACTGCAAATCAAGTTCATATAAATAATTTTAGAAAAAGAATTCACTTAAAATGCAACTAAAACAACCAAAAATATTACAACTACCATATGATACTAACATGACATATAATTATACCAACTTGGTATACAGTTCAACTGGCTAATTCTGGTAACTACAAATGACTATACTACTATTACATAACAGACATGCATACAGAGAAAAATAAAAAAAGTATGTAGCTATAGAGTCTTTTCAAGATATTATACGATACTACTATTACTAAATAAAAAATAAATAGTGTATCAATTAAATGCATCCAATACAACCAAGAAAATGATCCAAAAGCATATGATGTCAATATATCAATAATGTATATAACTATACTAACAGGGTATACAGTTGTACGGGGTTGTTCCATTTAACTGCCTATAACTATAAAAAATATTACACACACATAGTCTATGTACATGGGCTTAAGGGATTACCAACAATGCAATACATGATCATATAAATAATTTCAGAAATAAAATTCACTAAAAATGCAGCTAAAACAATAAAAAAAATGGTACAACTACCATATGATACAAATATAACATATAATTATACCAACAGGTTATATAGTTCTACTGGTTAATTCCCTCCAACTATATATGACTATTCTACTATTGCATAACACATATGTATAAACAGAAAAATCAAATAATAGGGCACCACATATTAACATAATAAAGTATTTTAAGATATTGTATTATAATATAATTATTAATGAAAAATTAGATAACGTACCAATTGAAGGAAGATAACACAACCAAAAAGGTATGATACCAATATAGTATATAACAATACCAACATGGTATATAGTTGTATGGGGTCGTTCCCACAACTAAGGTTCCAACAAACATATGATACCAATATATTATATAGTTTTACCTACAGGGTATACAGTTGTATGGGGGCGTTCCCCGTTCCCACAACTGACTATAACTATAATATAATACAAAAGCAAACAACGAAATCAAAAAATAACAAAAGAACATATCCTAATTTTAACAAAATTACCTTATTGGATGTGATACCAATTTTTCTCTTCTTTACTTGAGAACCATCACTATAATCAACATCGACTGGTTGAGTCTTTGTTTCAAGAACGGATTCATGTCGGCTCTCCTTAGCTCAGAATCCTCAACAACTTTAGTTTTTCCCTTATCATTCATCGCAACACCTGTTATGACTGGTTCATAATTAGTTTTGGGTAATGACTGGTAGGGAGTTCCATCGTCTGATGAAGCATCCTGCCTTTCCTCCCCTCTAATTTTACATTTTCAATTGTGTTTTCCATACGGTTACTGCTAAGGTTAGGACTAAATACAGGCGGAAAATAAGACAATAATGAAAAACTAGAACCGGACATGACTGAGGCAACGCATTTAGCTGCTACTTGGGTTGAAGAATGATGTTGTGCACGACGCAACCATCTACGCACACAATGCTTCCGACCCATTATAAAAACAACGACCCACAGATATAGATTTACCAGTGTCAAAGAAAACACAAAAATTCTATTACTTTGAAAACCCACTTTCACTAAAATATACTTTCGCATCCAAAAAATTCGCTCATAAATTACTATTAGACGAAAGGATAAAACTAAGTCTGAAGAAACAATTCAAAAGTCGAATCAGTAAATGTTGGGTGAAACAAAATCTATAGCGTTAAAGGAGGAAGATAAATTAAATAATCCATTAAATGATGGTGGGTATGGGAATCCTCTAATTGTGTGAGCTGCTGGGTGAAATAACTTGGTTCGAGTCTGAGAATCCGCTAATGGGTGGGCCGGGTAAATAGTCTGGGTTGCATGGATTGGAAAAGTAAATAGCTTGGGCCTTGTTGTCCAAATTAGTTTAAGACTTTATTATCTTCTTTTTTTAGCCTTAATTTCCTGACCCACTTCTTACATATAGAAGGAGTGTCTTATTTGTTTTTAGAGATAGATTATTATAGACATTATCAATAAAAATTGTGTAATGATCCGGTAGGTCGTTTTGAGAGTTATCGCCCCGATCCCCTAATAACTACTTTTCCCAAGTTTATATCTGCTTATGGGACTTGTCGGAGTAATTAGTTGTGAATTTGAAGAGTTTTTGGACACATAGTCCCTATTTATGAGTTTAAGCTTTAGAAATCGGACCGTAGTTGGAACTGTGTTAAGACGGGTCCGGAATAGAATTTCGTCGACTCTGTTAGCCCTGTTGGGTGATTTCGGGATTAGGAGTGTGTCCAGACTGCATTTTCGAGGTCTGTAGTAGATTTAGGCTTGAATTGGTGAAAGTTAGAATTTCGACGATTTTGGCCGATAGGTGAAATTTTGATACCGGGCTCGGAAAGGGAATCCGAGAGTGGATGTAGGTTATGTAGTGTCAATTATGACTTATGTGTTAACTTTGAGGTTATTCGGACTAGCATCAGATGTAGATTTTGGAAATTTCCTAAGTTCTTATGCTTGAATCCATGCATAATTCTTGATTTTGATGTTATGGGACGTGGTTTGAAGGCTCGACTAAGTTCAAACAAGGTTTTAGGAGTGGTTGGTAGGTTTGGTTGAGGTCCCGGGGGCCTCAGGTGTGTTTCGGATGCTCAACGGGCTAATTCTTGTGAACGCGTAGGCCAATTTGGGCTAAGGGGAAAATGTTTTATGTGTTCGCGTAAGGGGAGGTGCGAACGCAAGGGTTTTTTCCGGTGTTAATCGCGAACGCGTTGGCCAGGCCATGTTCGCGAAGAACGGATGAGGTTCCAGGGGAGGTTGATGTTTTACCCTTCGCGGTCGCGTGAGTGGTACCGCGTTCGCGTAGGGTTAGGAAGTCAAAGGTACGCGTTTTCATTCCCAGCCTCACGTTCGCGTATGTCAATTACTAGGCGCACTTTTTTTACTCTTTGTGTTCACGATGGTGCTTCCGCGAACGCGATGAAGAGTGCACCTGGGCAGATTTTAAAACCCAAAATCGAGGGTTTAAGCCATAATTCATATTTTGGAACTGCGAGCTCAGGAAATTGCGATCTTTCAAGAGATTTTCACCTGGGCTATTGGGGTAGGTAATTCCTACTCGGGTTAGACTAATTTCCATGAATCTACACTTAAATCCATCATTTAAATTCGAATTTATGGTGGAAAGTTTTGGATAAAGTTCTTCGGCTAAGTTTCTGAGTTTTGATCAAGATTTTGGTATCCGATTTGAGTAATTCTTGTATGGTTAGACTGATGAGTAAATGGGTGTCCGAAATTTATAATTTTTACCCAATTCCGAAACGTGGGTCCGGGGAACTTTTTCGACAATTTTCCTAAATTCGCGTATTAGCTTTGAATTTATTAGCTAGATTGTTTTCTTAAAGTGATATTGACATTATTCAAATTGAACAGAATTGAATAGATTTGGGCCATTCGGAGTCCGGTACTCGTGGCAAAAGCGTGATCTCGGGTTGAGTTGAGCAGTCGAGGTAAGTAACTTGCCTAACTCTTTGTTGGGGACTTTCCCCTAGGGTGTTTTTATATAATTTTTGTGTGGGCGCCGTGTACGTGAGGTGACGAGTACGTACACGGGCCATTTCTAAAAATTTCTCTTTTCCTTAAAAAATTGTACAATGCCTCGTCCTTCAATTTCATCATTTCTACATGCTTAATTGTTCATCTTAGATTAGGGAAGCATGCTTATTGTTTTATATGAAATTGCCTAATAGACACTCTATGCGCCATGTTTAGTTAGTTTTTCCCTTCTTTCCTACCAGTATTTTTATGTACTGTTAGAATTGATGCTTACTTATCATTTACTTCGCATTGCATATTTAAATTGGGGGCTACAGACGTATTCCGGGAGACCCCCCAGCACTGCGTATTTAAATTTGGGACTACGGTAGTATCCTGGGATATCCCCCATGTATTGCATATTTAAATTGGGGACTATGGACGTATTCTGGAAGATCCCCCCAGTACTGCATATTTATAAATGGGACTACGGGACGGTAGCCCAGGAGATTCCATTATGTGATACGTTCTGCTGAGTCGAGGGCTCCATCTTACTGTCTTATTTCAGTTTATTTACTTTGACTGTTTATTTTAGAACTATTTCTTTTCCGTACTATTGAAACTATTTAATTATAAATCCAGTTGAGCCTTAACCTAACCTCGTCACTACTTAACTGGGTTAGGCTTGGAACTTACTAGGTACCGAACGTTGTGTACTCATGCCCTTTCCAACACATATTTTTTGTGTGCAGATCCAGGTTCCAACTCTCAGTCCCGTGGCTAGTCGTCGTCATAGCTACTTTGAGTAGACCGCAAGGTAATTCTGCCGCGTCCGCAGAATCCTCCGAGTCACCTTCCCTTCCAGTTAGATATAGAGACTTTTATGTAATTTCTTTCTCGTTGTATAAAGCTAATTCGGTATAGAGCTTGTGACTTAAAAGTGACATTCCGGGTTTTTGGAATTTTACTTGTACATGCCGAGTGGCGATGTTTCACTTAGTAGATTTACTTTACCCTGTCTTTACTAAGTATTTTTGTATATTATCTTCCACACATTTAGTCTTACCTAGTCGTAGAGACTAGGTGCCATCACGATACCTTTCGGAGGGTAAATCGGGTCGTGACAAGTTGGTATCAGAGCGTCTAGGTTCACAGGAGTCACAAGTCACAAGCCGATTTATTAAAGTCTCTCGGATCGGTACGGAGACGTCCGTATATATCGTTGCGAGGCTATAATTATTAAGAACAATTAAATTCTTTAGTATTTCTTGTCATTCTAGTTACTGACATCAAAGATTCCAAAACTCTATTCTACTCTTGCTCACAGATGGTGAGGACCCGTACCGGACAAACCCACGATCAGGCACCCGAGCCCCCAGCCAAAGCCGCCAGGGGCAGGGGCACGGGTAGAGGACGAGCACGCGGTGCAGCCCGAGCACCGGAGAGAGAAGCGATAGAGGAGCCCCCACCAACTACAGTTCGAGGGTCACAAGAGGTCCCTACTGCTACTTCAGCCCTCTAGGAGACCTTGGCTCAGTTCATAAGCATTTTCAACACTCTAACCCAAGCAGGACTAATCCCGGTAGCTCCAGCCATATCTCAGGCTGGGGGAGGGGCACAGACTCCCATAGCTCGTACTCCTGAGCAGAGTGTCCATATTGGGCAGGTCCTAGAGTATATTCCTATGCCCCCAGCGGCTCCAACTCAGCATGATGCTAGGGTAGTTGCTTCTGAGGCAGAGTAGCTCAGACTTGAGAGGTACAAGAAGTACCACCCACTAGCTTCAGATGACGCTCTAGGTTTTCTTGAGGAGTGTCATCATATTCTCCGCACTATAGGCATTGTGGATACGAGTGGGGTTTCATTCATCGCTTTCCAAGTTAGGGGATCGGATTATCAATGGTGGCGTGCCTATGAGTGGAGTAGTCCAGATGAGGAAGCTTCACTCACTTGGGCTCAGCTCTCAGAGATGTTTTTTCTTGGGTTTGTTCCACAGAGCCTCATGGATGCTTGGCGTGCAGAGTTTGAGCAGTTACACCAGGGTACTATGACTGTGTCGGAGTATGCAGTCCATTTTAGTGACTTGGTCATGCACCGGCCTTGGTTGGCACTATAAGAGAGAGAGTCTGACGCTTCATTGAGGGACTCCACCCCGTTATTCAGACCAGTATGGCCAGAGAGTTGGAGACGGATATCACTTACCAGCAGGAAGTGACTATTGCTTGAAGGATTGAGAGCATGTTGTGCCGGGATAGGGAGGAGAGGGAGGCCAAGAGGTCTCGAGAGACTGGCCAGTACTCAAGAGTTCATGAACCAGCAACACGTTATGTTAGGGGTTTTGTGAGTCGCCCTGTTCATTCAGCTCTTCCAGCAACTAGTGGTATTCCAGCTTCTCATAGACCTCAAAAGCCTTATTATGCACCGCCGGTATCCAGTGTGCCTCCTGCTCGAGGTGCTATTACCGGCCAGCCTATCAAGCCAGTTCAGAGTCAGCATCAGCCACCACGTCCTCTGAGGGGTTTCTTTGAGTATGGAAACTCTCACCACAAGTTCAGAGATTTCCCCATAGCTATGAGGGGTGCATCATCTCAGACTTATCAGGCCACGCGTGCTCCATCGGGTCCTCCAACTATTCTTCCAGCCCCAGCTGCTACCCCACATTCTCAGACAGCTCGAGGTGGAGGTTGGGGAGGTCGAGGTTTCCCTAGAGGGGGAGACCAGGCCAGGTACTATGCCCTTCCATCCCCTTTAGAGGTCGTCGCTTCAGATTTAGTCATCACATGTATTGTCCCAGTCTGTCATAGGGATGCATCAGTATTATTTTACCCAAGATATAGGTATTCATATGTGTCTTCTTATTTTGCTTAACATCTGGGGATAGCTCAGGATTCTTTGAGCTCCCCTGTTTATGTTTCTACTCTCATGGGAGATTCTCTTATTGTAGACTGCGTAGATCGGTCGTGTTTGATTGTTATCAGTGGTTTTGAGACCAGAGCTGATTTGTTATCACTCAGTGTGGTAGATTTTGATGTTATCTTCGGCATGGACTGGTTGTCGCCCCATTATTCTATCCTTGATTGTCACGCCAAGACCGTGACGCTGTCTATGCCAAACATACCGAGATAGAGTGGAGATATACCTTAGAGTATACTCCCAGCAGAGTCATTTCTTTCCTTAAGGCTCATCGGATGGTTGAGAAGGGGTGTGATGCGTACTTGGACTATGTGAGAGATGTTGGTGTTGATACCCCCACAATTTAGTCAGTTCCAGTTGTGAGGGACTTTCATGATGTTTTCCTAGCTGATCTTTCAGGTATGCCGCCCAACAAAGATATTGATTTGGGCATTGATTTGTTGTCGGGCACTCAGCCCATTTCCATTCCTCTCTAACTCATGGTTCCTCCTGAGTTGAAGGATTTGAAGAAGAAGTTGCAGGAGTTGATTGATAAGGGTTTCATCATGCCCGCTGTATCACCATGGGGTGCTCCGGTATTATTTGTGAAGAAAAATGATGGTTCTATGTGTATGTGTATTGATTATTGGCAGTTGAACAAGGTCGCAGTGAAGAACAAGTATCCATTGCCTCGCATTGATGATTTATTTGACCAGTTACAGGGTGACAGGGTATTTTCCAAAACTGACTTACGTTCTGGCTATCACCAGTTGAAGATTTAGGAACCGGATATCCTGAAGACTACCTTCAGACCAGATATGGCCAATGTGAGTTTCTTGTCATGTCATTTGGGCTGACCAATGCCCCAGCAGCACATCTGATGCACATCGTGTTCCATCCTTACCTTGGTTCCTTCGTCATTGTGTTCATTGACGACATATTAGTATATTCTCGGTCCCAAGAGGATCATGAGCAGCATTTGAGGATTGTGCTCCAGACTTTGAGGGAGAAGAAGGTGTATGCAAAATTTTCTAAGTGTGAAATTTGGCTTGATTCAGTTGCATTCTTAGGCCATGTGGTGTCTTGTGATGGGATCAAGGTAGACCCTAAGAAGGTGGAGGCAGTGCAGAGTTGGCCTACACTGTCATCAACTACTGAGATCCGCAGTTTCCTTGGTTTGGCAGGGTACTATCGCTGCTTGTGGAGGGATTTTCATCCATTGCAACACCCATGACCAGACTGACCCAGAAGGGTGCTCCGTTCAGCTGGTTTGAGGAGTGTGAGGAGAGATTTCAGAAGCTCAAGACAGTCCTGACTACAGCTCCAATGTTGGTTTTGCCTACGGGTTCAGGGTCCTATACAGTCTATTGTGATGCTTCGAGGATTGGCCTTGGAGTGGTGTTGATGCATGACGTTAAGGTGATTCCCTACGCGTCAAGACAGTTGAAGGTGAATGAGAAGAACTATCCATTTTATGATCTCTAGTTGGAAGCGATTATTTACGCCCGGAAGATATGGCATCATTATTTATACGGTGTTCCCTGTGAGATTTTCTCGGATCACCAAAGTTTGCAACACTTGTTCAAGCAGAAGAAGCTCAATTTGCGCCAGCTTAAGTGGTTGGAGTTACTAAAGGATTATGACATCACGATATTATACCACCCCGGGAAGTCCAATGTGGTAGCCGATGCCTCGAGTCGTCGGGCGGACAATTTGGGGAGTTTGGCATATCTTCCGGTAGTTGAGCGGCCCTTAGCCTTTGATGTTCAGTCCTTAGCCAGTCAGTTTGTGAGATTCAATCTTTCAGAGCATTACCGGGTATTGGCTTGTGTGGTTTCCCGTTTTTCTCTCTATGACCGCATCAGAGAGCGCCAATATGATGACCCCCACCTTCTGGTTCTTCAGGATAGGGTTCGGCGAGGTGATGCTAGGGATGTGACTATAGGATATGATTGTGTGATGAGGATGTAGGGTCGGATCTGTGTTCCCAATGTGGATGAGCTTCGGGAGTTGATTCTTGAGGAGGCCCAAAGCTCGCGGTACTTCATTCATTCAGGTACCGCGAAGATGTACCAAGACCTGAGACAACACTACTAGTGGAGGAGGATGAAAAAGGATATAGTGGAATTTGTGGCCAAGCGTCTCAACTGTCAGCAAGTCAAATATGAGCATCAGAGACTAGGAGGGTTACTTCAGCAGATTGAGCTTCCAGATAAGAAGTGCGAGCGGATCACCATGGACTTTGTGGTGGGATTTCCTTAGACTTTGAGGAAGTTAGATGCTATTTGGGTGATCATGAATCGGCCGACCAAGTCAGCCCACTTCATTCCAGTGTTGAATACGTACTCCTCCGAGAGGTTGGCTAAGATTTATATCAGGGAGATTGTTCGCCTCCACAGTATTCCAGTATCTATCATTTCATGCAGAGGTACACAGTTCACTTCACGGTTCTGGAGAGCCATTCAGCAAGAGCTAGGCACCAGGGTAGAATTTAGTACAGCCTTTCACCCTCAGATGGACGGACTGTCCGAGTGCACGATTCAGATCCTTGAAGATGAGCTTCATGCCTGTGTGATACATTTTGAAGGATCATGGGATCGATACTTGCCACTTGCATAGTTTTCTTATAATAACAGCTACCAATTCAGCATTTTGATGGCGCCGTATAAGGCTTTGTATGGTAGACGGTGCCGGTCTCAGGTGATGGTTTGAGTCGGGCGAGGCTCGATTGTTGGGTACAGATTTGGTCCAGGATGCCCTGGACAAGGTGAAGGGGATTCAGGAGATACTTCGCACAGCTCAGTCCAGGAAGAAGAGTTATGCGGACCGGAGGGTTCGTGATTTGGCATTTATTGCTGGTGATCAGGTTTTTATTCGGGTATCGCCTATGAAGGGCGTCATGAGGTTCGGGAAGAAGGGTAAGCTGAGTCCGAGATTCATTGGTCCTTTTGAGGTATTGTGGCAGGTTGGGGAGATTTCTTATGAGCTAGAATTTCCTCCCAATCTTGAAGGAGTATATTCGGTATTCCACATCTCTATGCTCCGAAAGTATCACGGCGACCCGACCCATGCTTGGATTTCAATTCAGTCCAATTGGAAAAAGATCTATCATATGTTGAAGAGCCAGTAGCTATATTGGATAGACAGGTCAGACAACTCAGGTCAAGGAATATTGCATCAGTTAAGGTTCAGTGGAGGGGTCACCCAGCCGAGGAGGCGACTTGGGAGACCGAGCAGGATATGCGGAGCCGATACCCTCACTTTTTCACAGCTTCAGGTATGTATTCATACTTGTTAGAGGACGAACGATTCTCTTAAGAGGGGGAGAATGTAACGACCCGGTCGGTCGTTTGGAGAGTTAGCGACCCGATCCCCTAATAACTCCTTTACCCAATTTTGTATCTGCTTATGGGACTTTTCGGAGTGATAAGTTGTGAATCTCTGAGAGTTTTTGGACACATAGTCCCTATTTATGAGTTTAAGCTTTAGAAATTGGACCGTAGTTTGAACTGTGTGAATAAGGGTCTGGAATGGAATTCTGTCCACTATGTTAGCTCCGTTAGGTGATTTCAAGGTTAGGAGCGTGTCCAAAATGTGTTTTCGAAGTCTGTAGTTGATTTAGGCTTGAACTGGCAAACATTTTAGGCGATTTCGGTCGATAGGTGAAATTTCGATACATGGCTCGGAATGGGATTCCGAGAGTGGTTGTAGGTCTGTAGTGTCAATTATGACTTGTGTGTAAATTTTGAGGCCATTCAGACAAGTTTTGACGTGTTTCGGCATCAGATGTACATTTTGGAAATTTCCTAAGTTCTTAGGCTTGAATCCATGCATAATTCTGTATTTGATGTTATGGTACGTGGTTTGAAGGCTCGACTAAGTTTGAATGTGGTATTATGACTTGTTGGTAGGTTTTCTTGAGGTCCCGAGGGTCTCGGGTGTGTTTCAGATGCTCAACGGGATAAACTTTGGACTTATGACGGATCAGATTTTGCTGGAGTTGGTGTTCTTCTATGCGTTCGCGTGAGGGGTGTCGCGAACGCATAGGACAGTCAGGGCTAAGAGGAAAATTTTCTACGCGTTCTCATAAGGGGAGGTGCGAACATAAGGGTTTGGTCCAATGTTAATCGCGAACGCGTGGGCCACGCCGCATCGCGAAGAAGGGATGAGGTTCCAGGGGAGGTCGATATTTTACCCTTCGCGGTCGCGTGAGTGGTACCGCGTTCGCGTAGGTTTGGGAAGTCAAAGGTACGCGTTCATATGCCCAGCCTCGCATCCGCATAGGTCAATTAATAGGTGCGTGTTTCTTACTCTTCGCGTTCGCATTGGTGCTTCTGCGAATGCGATGAAAAGTGCACCCGGGCAGATTTTAAAACCCAAAATCAAGGGTTTAAGCCATTATTCATATTTTAGACTTGGGAGCTATGGAAATTGCGATTTTTGAAGAGATTTTCACCTGGGCGATTTGGGTATGTAATTCCTACCCGGTTTAGACCAATTTCCATGAATCTACACTTAAATCCATCATTTAAATTTGAAGTTATGATGGAAAATTGGGGAAACATTGGATAAAGTTCTTAGGCCAAGTTTCTGAGTTTTGATCGAGATTTTGGTATCCTATTCGAGAAATTCTTGTATGGTTAGACTTGTGAGTGAATGGTATCTGGAATTTGTAATATTTACCCGCGTTCGAGACGTTGGCCCGGGGAACATTTTCGGCAATTTTTCTAAATTCGCGTATTAGCTTCGAATTTATTACCTAGATTGTTTTCTTAAAGTGATATTGACATTATGCAATTGAATTGAATAGATTTTGGCCATTCGGAGTCCGGTACTCGTGGCAAGAACGTGATCCCGGGTTGAGTTGAACAGTCAAAGTAAGTGGCTTGCCTAACTCTGTGTTAGGGACTTTCCCCTAGGTTGTTTTTTATATAATTGTTATTTGGGCGCCGTATACGTGAGGTGACGAGTACGTACACAAGCCATTTCTACAAATCCCGCTTTTCCTTCAAAAATTGTACAATCCCTTGTCCTTCAATTTCATCATTTCTACATGTTTAATTGTTCATCTTAGATTAGGGAAGCATGCTTATTGATTTATATTAAATTTCCTAATTGACACTCTATGTGTGATGACCCAAAAGGTCATCCCGTGTAGTTTTAGCTAAATCTGTGTTTTGAGGCCTTGAAAGCCTTCGTTTATCTCACCTCGATATGCGTGCGCAACCCGGGCGCGTAGCCGGGAAGCCTTTATGTGTAAAATTGATAAAATAGTGATTTTATAATAATTATTTGAATAAAGTTGGTTTTGGTCAACATTTACGGACCCGGACCCGGTCCCGGACCCGTACCCGGACCCGGACCCGGAGGGTCCATAGGAAAATATGGAACTTGGGCGTATGCCCGGAATCAAATTCCGAGGTACCAAGTCCTAGAAATGAATTTTTAAAGAAAATATTTTTCCGAAAAATATAAAGGCTTTTGAAAATGAACTTTGATGTGAAACCTGTGTTACCGGGCCCGTATTGTGGTTCCAGAACCCGGAACAAGTTCAATATGGTTATTATGTGTTGTCTGTGAAATTTGGTAAGAAACGGATTTGGTTTGACATGAATCGAACTAGAAATTTAATGAAGTTTTTGAGAAAATCTATAGATTTTGGAGTTTAATTCGTTGTTTTTGACGTTATTTTGGTGGTTTTATTACTCGAATAAGTCCGTAGGATGATTTTGAAGTCGTGTGTGTATTTGGTTTTGAGCCCCGA